>CAKAKR010062673.1:0-16518 GCA_916700685.1 Adelosebastes latens
TGAACTGGATGGCCCACTCCTGGTGCAAGTAAGATTTACGCAATTCTTAATTCTCAACTTGCATCATCTGAATGTCCATTCCGTAATTATGGGGGGGGAAAACTACCATAGTAATCAGGGTATGGACCTAATAAATAAATGTAATAAATCCCATGGTCATATGCTGGAGGCACCATCACTCAGCAGTGTGTAGCAGGCCCACAATCTGCTCCTCTGATTGCTGTTTCTCTCTTCTGCTTTGTCTCCATTCATAGAAGCAACAGTTGCATCCTCGCTGACGAGATGGGTTTAGGGAAGACCATCCAGACGATCTCCTTCCTCAACTACCTGTTTAATGATCACCAACTGTACGGACCCTTCTTGCTGGTTGTGCCTCTCTCTACACTAACCTCCTGGCAGAGAGAAATCCAGCTCTGGGCCCCTCAGATGAATGTTGTGGTCTACCTAGGAGACATCAGCAGCAGGAACATGGTATGGTGGTTCAAACACATGTCACACGCACACTTTCTTCAGCTACATTGATACAATTTCCTAATCCCATTTTCTTGTATTTGTTAACGACTGTCTTAACCTTTTTCATGTTTCCTTCTCACCTGTGTTTTCATTTAATAGATAAGGACACACGAGTGGATGCATGCCCATAGCAAGAGACTGAAATTTAACATCATTCTCACAACGTATGAAATTCTTCTCAAAGACAAGGTCAGCAGCTTCTTCACTTTATCATGGACCATGGGCTTGCTGTTATTTATCAATTAATCGCCTTTATTTATGACACGTATGAAATGGTAACGGTCAATTCTAAAGCTGTGCAGTATAATATTAGGACATGTAAAACTTACTTACTAACTTACTATGTGTGTGTGTCTCCAGGGATTTTTGGGCAATGTTCCCTGGGCTTTCATTGGTGTGGATGAGGCACACCGACTGAAGAATGATGACTCCCTCCTCTACAAGACCATGATGGACTTCAAGTCCAATCACAGGCTTCTGATCACAGGAACGCCACTGCAGAACTCCCTGAAAGAGCTCTGGTCCCTGCTGCACTTCATAATGCCCGACAAGTAGGTCATATTTATTGTTATGCTTAAAAACTAGCTTATGCCGAATTTGACTCGACTTGCTTTTGGTACTTTTTCTAACAGTTTGGCTACATTGAAGGCGCAATAGGGTGCTGTGAGTCAGGCAAAACAAGATGGTGATACAGGCACGGCACCAGGAAACATTTTCAATGCAGAGATAGCTTATTATTTACCCGCGATCGTTTGTATTACAAGCAGGCACACGCGGGTATGTTGCTTATATCGTGCGAAAATGAAATGCCCATCATACCATGATTTTGTTGTTGTGGATTGTGTAGAACAGTGTTTCTCAAACTTTTTCAGACCAAGGACCACTTACCCAATCAAAAAACAACTCATGGACCACCTAATTCCCCAGAAAACAGAAAAATACAATACAACCGTTCACCTTCTGAATTCATGTTTCTCTTTTACACCGAACTAAGACTCATCGTAAAACACACTTCATTCAAACTGGAGAGAAACAAAATAAAAGTCACCAAACACGTCTTGATTAGTCTTTCCACTGTTCCAACAACCATCAACTCTGGTTTGTTTGAAATAAATCCCTAATTCGCAGAGTAAGATGTGGAAACATACCGGCTCTACAGGCCGTTTTCCCCCGCTGTATCTCTTTGCCGTGCGGCGGCCCGCTGAGCAGTTGCCCCGCTGCAGCCACTCGTTGCCGGCTCTCAAATTAGCAAAATCCTATGACAAAAATCGCCCTGCTGGTCTTGGCTGCTTTTCCAGTTTATATTCGGGATCCTGGAAAAGGTCTCCGGCACATCTCTGTCTGAATGAGGTGGAAAACTTTGCATAGCATGCAAACAGCACAGAGCCTTCTTCAGAGCGTGAAGAAGGCTCCGTGCCGAAACGAGTAAGCGTATGTCTATTGTGATGTGAGCCGATTAAACAGGTGAAATTTTAGTATTTTGTCCTCCTTGATTTTGAAGTCTGGGATGTGCTACCCTATCACATTATTTAGCACTTCCCGACACGACACCATTGGTATTGCTGGATTAGATTTTCTAGTTTCATACCAGTACCTTCACTCTAGCTTTAAAACCGATCCCTCTACAACCTCTGAAATACAGAGTAGCAACCGGGCCCGCTAGTGTGTCGTCGTATTTTTAAAAGTTAAAGGTCCGGGTCCGGATAGGACCGCGTCTGGGTCTGGAACCGGACTGCGGTACGCCTATTAGTAACCTCTGGTATAGAAATATATCATGAAATAATTTATGATACTAAAAAACCTATGAGACAATTTGTAAAAAGTAAGAATGATGAAACTTTCTGACAGTTTGCTTCTAAGGAAGAATAAATCAGGATTTTCTTTCCTGTGTCTTGTACCATGAGTTGACTTTATTGCTACACCATCACTGATGTATGTCTTGTTTCTCAAGGTTTCACTCTTGGGAGCTGTTTGAGGAGGCGCATGGTAAAGGCAGAGACTCGGGCTACACCAGTCTGCACAAAGAGCTGGAACCTTTTTTACTGCGCCGAGTGAAGAAGGATGTGGAGAAATCTCTTCCTGCCAAAGTGGAGCAGATCCTCAGAGTGGAGATGAGTGCTATCCAGAAACAGTATTACAAGTAAGAGCTGGACACTATCACGCGTTGTTATGCACCTTTAACCTTTTCCACTCCACCCCTCTTTACCATAGACACATTTTTGTCTTTTTTAGGGAGAGGACAGGGGGTCTTTATGGGGACAGACAGGTCAAAAGTATATTTCACATAGAAGTGGTGGGAACAAAGATTAATTTGAGATGCAGCTCAGCACTGTGTAGAAGCCCCCTTATTGTCAATCTAGCTAGTGAAGCCATCCATCCTCTGAATGCTCTAGGACTCTAGTTTGTGGTTGTAAAGTTTCATGAGGCTGTGATTATCCCAGAGGTCACCAGAGGTCATTTTATACAGAGAGGTCAAATAAAAAAATATATATTTCTAGTTAATATAATATGACTGTGAGACATTTTAGTATAATTTCTACAATAGTATATTAATGTCTTCTGTTTGTGATCAGATGGATCCTGACCAGGAACTACAAGGCTCTGAGTAAAGGTACCAAAGGCAGCACGTCGGGCTTCCTGAACATCATGATGGAGCTGAAGAAGTGTTGTAACCACTGTTACCTTATCAAACCCCCAGACGACAACGAGTTCCTCAACAGAGCTGAAGCCTTACAGGTCTGTTTATTTTATCTTATTGTGTTGCAACATCAGGGTTTCTGTTAGTCCTGACACAGTGTGTTTTTATTTATTTAAGGAATTAAGTATTATTAAAAAGTAGAATTTGGCAGGTAAGTAAACATTTGAATGCAGGACTTTAACTGTGCGGTATTAATAGTTTTACTAGTCTACTTCTTCTACCATTGCCAATACCAACATTCCCAGTTAGAGAACATTCTGTCAATAACAGTTCTGTCAATATCACATAGTGATATTTGTGTTTTGGTAAAGCAGCGCCCCCGCCGGCGGATCAGTATCAGTTTCGGCGGAGAGTGATACTGCAGCACGGGAGATTGGCGAGAGGCTTTCAAAAACAAACCCCCACAAAATGATAATAAATTCAGATGAAGTGCTGTGAGAAGTTGATGAGAGAAAAGCTGCTAAAATCAGAAAGACACCACAGTAACTGTAGAAAACGCTGCATTGTGTCTGTAAGTGGTCTTTGTGAGGAGTCTCGCCAGACTGCTTAGAGAATGTCTCTGTCGCCGACGGACTTCTTTTCCTCTCTGTCCATTTCAGGTTACTGAGGAACACGGCAAAAGAATACTTTCACACGTGCTATTTGGTGGATTATGTGATTACGGAATTACAGGAGATGCTTTTGACAGATTGTGAACAAATTTTGGAAGAACTAACTTAGTGTGTGTGTGTGGTTAATTCCAGCAAGTGAACACAGTTGAGTGTTTATTGATTTCCTAATATTACTTGGAGAGGAGAGACCGGTAACCGTTTGCCCCTCTTTTTCCTCCGACAGCACCTGATCCGCTGCAGTGGGAAGCTGGTTCTGTTGGACAAACTGCTGGTGCGTTTGAAGGAGCGAGGCCACAGAGTTCTCATCTTCTCCCAGATGGTACGGATGCTGGATATCCTAGCTGATTACCTGAGGAGCCGGCAGTTCCTCTTTCAGGTACTGTAGCTCACACAACCATCAGACATACTGTACATGCATACGCAGGATGAATTTCCCTCCAGATAACCAGAAACGATGAAATGCCATCTACATATTTCTGTTGTAAATTTCTGAATATGTTTATTTATGTAGAGATTAGATGGCTCCATCAAGGGGGAGATGAGGAAGCAGGCGTTGGATCATTTTAATGCTGAGGGCTCAGAGGTAAGTTTCATTCCCTGCGTACAATAAATGCACTGTATGCTTCATTTGAATAAACTTTAACATTTAGTGAACCTCCGTTTGTGTGCCCCAGGATTTCTGCTTCTTATTATCAACACGTGCGGGTGGTCTGGGTATCAATCTGGCGTCGGCTGATACAGTAGTCATCTTTGACTCAGACTGGAACCCCCAGAACGATCTCCAGGCCCAGGCCAGAGCCCACAGGATTGGACAGAAAAGACAGGTATGCAGCAACTGTCATAAACCTCCATCCATTTTTTTGTTTATTATATTTTGTGGTAGAAATTAATGTTTGGTCAAGATTGCGGGGAAAAAGGTGTTGTTGACGGCAATAAGACCAATCCCTCCAGTAGGCAGTTATCCAGTGGTGGAAGAGGTCCTTAGATTGTTTACTGAAGTAAAAGTAACAATACCACAATTTATAAATACTCTGTTACAAGTAGAAGTCTTGCATTTTAAGTTTGACTTGAGTAAAAGTACAGAAGTATTCGCAACGAAATATACTAGCATGAAAAGTACTCATTATGCGGAATGGCCTATTTCAGAGGTTTATATGATTAGATATATTATATATTATAGCTACTTGATGGGCATTTTCATCTCTAATAATTAATCACATTTATGAGATGTTTTAAAAAAAATGCTAAGTATCTTGTATAGTTGTAAAGATGTAAATATAGTGGAGTAAAAGTACAGTATTTCCCACTGAAATGTAGTGTAGTACAAGTAGCAATTACACAATTACCTCAACATTGTAGTACTTAAGTACATTCCACCACTACGGTTACCCTTTCTGGTCCGACTCAGACGATCCTTAATAGACATAAATTGTGTTTGAATGTTATTCCATTAATAAACACAGTATACTGTATATCCCACTGTTGGCAGGTGAATATCTACCGTCTGGTGACGAAGGGCTCAGTAGAGGAGGAAATCATTGAGAGGGCGAAGAAGAAAATGGTGCTGGACCACCTTGTCATTCAGAGGATGGACACGACGGGGAAAACTGTCCTCCATACGGGTGCTGCTCCCTCCAGGCAAGCAACCCCATACCGCTTTCTGCTACTTGACTGCCTTTCCTTCTTTTGCCTACGTCCCTCTTGAACTCAAATTTCTGTGCTTGTTGACCACCTTGAGTGCAAACTTTCTCACTAAAGAAATCAAATCAAGAGATTTCATTCTTAGTGTTAATACTCCTCTCAGATGTTGCTGCTACACTTTGCTGTCCTCTCACTTGAGTGTGTTTTTTTATTACAAACAGTTCAGCACCATACAACAAGGAGGAGCTGTCTTCCATCCTGAAGTTTGGTGCTGAGGAGCTTTTCAAAGAGCCGGAGGGTGAGGAGCAGGAGCCTCAGGTACGTAATTATATACTGAGTTATGCGTGTACATGATCACACATTTTCTCTGAAATATGTCGGAGTAGCATGACCTTTTCTGCTCTCTAGGAAATGGACATTGACGAGATCCTCAAAAGAGCCGAGACCAGGGACAATGACCCTGGACCCTCCACAGTGGGAGAAGAACTGCTGTCTCAGTTCAAGGTATATAAAAAGGTTCTTGTTTTAGAAACTGGCTGAACGATGCTCTGTTCTTCAGCAATGTAACATTTACAGTTGTTTGTGACTTGATCTGTGCAGGTTGCCAACTTCTCCATGATGGAGGAAGAGGAAATAGACATCGACTCTGAGCGTAGTCAGCGGAGTTGGGACGACATCATTCCTGGGGAGCAGAGGAGGAGGATGGAGGAGGAGGAAAGACAGAAGGAGCTTGAGGAAATCTACTTGCTGCCACGCATGAGGAATTGTGCCAAACAGGTACACAAGCAGTCCAAATATAATATAATATAAAATATAAATATAAAGACTCATGATTTACGTTTTTCTGAAAAAATGTTCTCTATAATTTGTGTGCTATTCAGTGATATTGTGCATTTTCTTGGTTTGTGTTAACAGATGAAATTTAACGCCAGTTCGGGCCGGCAGAGCAGGAACAGGAGGTACTCTGCGTCTGACAGCGACTCGCCCTCAGACCGAAAAAGGCCAAAGAAACGAGGACGGCCTCGGACCATTCCACGAGAAAATATCAAGGGCTTTAGTGATGCTGAGATCCGGAGGTGATTATATTAACAAACCAAATCTCTTAGTGTGGCTATTTATCTCCTCCTCCTCACATATTCCTGTTAAAGGTATACATTGTCAAGTTGGTGTTTGTAAACCCCGGCTCAACAAGCAAGAGAAAGAGAGCAGTTGTGGTCGAGTGAGCTAGTGTGAATGAAGAGAGGGAGCGGCGTTAGTGAGAACAAAGCATCATACAATCTATGGTTTTGATTAAGTCACGACCTCACCTGTGCGCTGTTATCAATTGGGGGTTACACCCTCATGTGGGGCACATAGCTTCTTTGCTGGCACCCAGAAACGTCCCATACACTGCAAAAATCTCTGTAGATACAGACACCACCACAAATTTCTAGTGGGTCATAAGTGATGATTGAGAGGGATCATTTTTATGAGCCTATACATTGTTTTTTTTTTAGCAAAATGCTGCATAGTATACCTTTACCATCTCTGTGATCTACTTACAGGTTTGTCAAGAGTTACAAAAAATTTGGAGGACCACTAGAAAGGTAAGCCGCATCAGATTTTCTTATTGTTTTTTAACAATTAACAAAACATAACACGCCACACAGTCTTCTCAACACGTGTCTTGTCACATCATTCAGGTTGGATGCTATTGCCCGTGATGCCGAACTCGTGGATAAATCCGAACACGACCTGAAACGCTTAGCAGAGACGGTTCACAACGGCTGTGTTCGAACACTACGAGAAAACCCCTCTGGACCAGAGAAGACTTCAGGTAACCAAACAGATCTTTTTACCCGTTAAAGATCCGCCCATGATGGGAATGTTTTGTATAGATGTATATTTTGTATTTCTTTTCATCAGAGCTGCAATAAATTAGATTAATCATCAGTAATAATACGTTGTAATGCCTTTTGTTCGTTATCGGTGATATGAAAACAGACCGCGGAAACATCTGTCAGTCAAAGAGTCAATCACACTGACTAGTGGATATTGTACCAGCATCTGGCTGAGCACCAGACCTGAGAGAGTTGAAGCTGCCAATAAAACAAGCTGCACTGCTCAGTTTCCATCACAGTTTTGTAATTTTGAGAAGGAGACGTTGTCTGTTATGTTTCCCTCCTTCTTGTTTACTATAAAACTTTGAGTGAAAAAAAAACATTTCTAAATATGTCTTTTGTTTTCTTACATTTTGCATCAATTTTAAAAATCTAGTGTACTCTTGCTACTTTCTCAAGGTCACCAAACCTGCATGTAAGTGCTTTTTTTTTTCTCCACTGTGTGATCATCAGGAGGCAGAAGAGGGAAGGTGAAGGGCCCTACATTCAGGATCTCTGGAGTCCAGGTGAATGCAAAGCTTGTCATCTCCCATGAGGAAGAGCTGTCTCCACTCCACAAGGCCATTCCTGCTGACCCCGAGGAGAGAAAGAAGTAAGGTTCCAGATACACTACATGATTTCTGTTAGACAGGATTGGGCATCACGGCTTATTTTTATTGGTCTGTGTAATATCCAATAATTGAATGGCACCTACTCTCTCATACGTTTTCTATTTCAAGCAACCCTATTGCTAAATATGACATGACCATATATATTTGAATGTCCAGAACTGAATTGTGTATTTGAATAGGTATATGATTCCATGCCACTCGAAGGCAGCACACTTTGACATCGATTGGGGGAAGGAGGACGACTCCAGCCTCCTCATAGGAATCTATGAGTACGGTTACGGCAGCTGGGAGATGATCAAGATGGACCCGGACCTCAATCTCACTCACAAGGTGAGTTCAGGCACAAGTAGGGGTGGGGGAAAAAATGATTCACCTATGTATTGCTATTTTTTTTTTTTTTACGATTTTGGAATCGATTGTAGTCTGAGTAACATGACATCAAATCCGTTCCGTATCAGTCAACCAAAACAAACCGCAGTGAGCCGAAACGAGAAAGTAGGAAATGACGGCGGGTCCACGTGGATACGACCTGCACCCTCACATGTTCAATCCAAAGTGGTAAACACTACACATACAGTAAAGTATGGAAACACTTTGGGTTTCACACATTGCCAGGAAAAGCAGAGCTACACATCATGGCTAAAGCTATTGTATTGTAATGTGCAGTCAAGCCAGCAGTCACTCTCATCTCCGTGGTCAAAAGGGCCGACGCTACAACTGTAGAGCACCCATATACTGACATTTATGTTAAATGCATTCAAACGACCCCGATGGAGCTGACCATGGATGTATAAAGAGAACGGAGCTGACGGGAGAGCTAGAGACATAAGATTGATTGGATTATATTCACCAGAAGTGTTAAAACATTACATGTCCCCTATAGATTAAATAGAAAATACCACTAATGTGTGAGGGAAATGTTTTAATTCTTTGATTTTTGGCTTGCCAGTTAAAAATGTAATAAATAATTCCTGACAATGACCGATATATTTGACTTGAGGACATCTCTGACTACATACATGCTGAAAATCAAACATTTTTACTGTATTGATTTAGAGATTTTCCAAATTTAGAGAGTATTATATATTGTATTATACGTAAAGTACAAGTGTTTCCCACATTCATCTGTTTATTTGGGCAGGTCAGCCATATAGATTTGCCCCTAGCCAAATATTTTTTTAATATTTTGTATTGTTGTTTTCCTTTCAAATGTTCGTATAAATGCAAGTGCAAACTAATGTAAGAGTGTGATGTATTTGTGTTCAGCCTTTTCTGAAAATGTTTCCTGTGTCCATTGTTGACTAGCTCTTACCAGACGACCCTGACAAGAAGCCACAGGCCAAACAGCTACAGACCAGAGCAGACTACCTCATCAAGTTGCTAAGCAAGGACCTGGCCAAAAAAGAAGCACAGAAACAAGCAGGGACAGTGAGTATCTGAAAGCTACACTTGAGTAAAAGTACAGATATTTAACCTGAAAATGACTCAAGTAGAAGCTAAAGTCACCTATTAGATTAAGAAGTATCTGATATTTGCTGTACTTCTGTACCAAAAGTAATTTTCTGATATTAAATGTACTGAAAGTAAAAGTACAAGTAAATGCTGTTAATAAAAAAAGTAAGCACGTCAGAATTTAGAGGTTTATTCCTCATGTACACCCCCTTAAAACTGGGGGATACATTTCACTTGAAGAAAAATAAGGTCTTAATAACTTAAAGGATTTAAAGAACAAACTTTTTCCTTCCCTCGTAGTCTCAAGTAGCATGATCTGACATGCAGCCTGCCTGGACTTGAGCGGAAATCGAAACTAAACTGCGGCTTTGAGAGCACTTTGTTTGCACTTGTTGTTACACGTGAATGACGTAACTTTCTAGCTAGGACCACTGATTCGCTAAACCTGCTTGCTTGCAATAGTAACAAAGATGCATAGGGGAAATGTATCGTAGTAAAAGTACTCATTTTTATTTAGGAAATGTAGTGGGGTAAAAGTGAAAGTTGACAGAAGTATAAAAACTCAAGTAAAGAAGAGATAGTCCCAAAAATACTCAAGTATTAAGTACTGTATCATAAACTAGAATATGTATATGAGTCATTTTTAAATTCAATATGGATGTATTAAAATGTATGTGTACCAGAATCTACCATGCCTCTTTGTATGTACGTAGGCCAACTCACGGAAGAGGAAACCAAGAAGTAAAAAGAGCAAAACTCTGAAGCCAGCTAAGACAGTAGAGGTGCTGAAGAGCACGTCCTCAGATCCCCCATCGGACAAGAGGTCGGACGATGAGGATGAAATCGAGGAGGAAAAGGTACATTTTAATACCGACCGGTACTGCTTCGCTAGCTGTAGCATGAAACAAACATTTCCTGTTTTCCGTTTGGAGTTGATGTGTAATAATAATAATAATAATGTGTTTCGACCCTTTTCAGGAGGTGACACCCGTGAAGGCGCCGAGCAGACGGGGCCGAGCAGACAGGGTAGTCGTGGTGAAGGAGGAGGACGAGGACGAGGAGCCTGAGCAGGAGGAAGTTTCTTCGTCGGGGGAGAGGGAGGTCAAAGAAAAAGATATAAAAAAGGAAGGCAAAAAGGAGAAGAAGGAGGAAAGCTGGGACATTAAAGATTCAAAGGAGCCAAAAGAGAAAAAAGAAACCAAACCTCTGGAGGCCGTATATAAACAAGAGGAGAGCATGGAAAAGGTGAGCAATTATTCTATGTGATATATTCCTCTACTGCTATGGACCATAGTCTTGATCATTCATTAACCCTCTGAGACCCGCCCGCGTTCCCGACTGACTTTACTGTCTTTTAGAGGCTCTAGTAGGTTCAGTTTTAGGGCTAGAGTGACGGTAACCATGTCACGCTACCATTTTGGGAAGGAGGCTAAATAATGCTACGAAGGTGGGCTAAATTTTAGCAAGGAAAAACTGGCATCACCATTTTCAAAGGGGTTCCTTTGACCTCTGACCTCAAGATATGTGGCTGAAAATGGGTTTTAGGGGTACCCACGAGTCTCCCCCTTTACATACATGGCTTTCCTAGCTAGATTGACAATAAGTTGGTTTCTGAGCAGTTTACACAAAAAGAAGTGCTCGCCATCCAATCGCCAAAAGATACAATTCTCGCAGAAATCTACAAATGTCAAAAGTTTGATACCAAATCACAGCATGGCTTTTTCTATGGTGTTCCTCAAGGTCTTGGTGTCTTAATGTGGTATTTTGGAGGGATTATTGATCAATTTTATCAATTTTCGAGTGGTAAAAAATGGTTAAATTTAGAACCAAATCTGTGTAACAAATGGTATCAACCCAAAAATTGCTGCAACAAGATATAATCGAGCATGGGGATGACCATCATATACTTCTATCATAATGTTCTAAACCTATATACACTTTTACAATTCATTTAATTAAGTAATTCATGTTTATTTCTGATTTATGACTAGAACAACTTGCTGAGCAGCATCTTAAATTAATCTTCAGATTTCTCAGCTTTCAGATGATGTACACCACTTCTATGTGACATCTACTGTAGACCTGCTATCTCCCCCTAAAGACCCCCTGTACCCCCCTAAAAAAAAAGACAAAAAGCGGGTCTATTGTGGGTCTCAGGAGGGTTAAGGAAAAAACACGATGGATCGGTTCGGAATTAATTCTCAAATCCTTTTCATCAGATTGAGGTAAAGACTGAGGTACGAGAACGAACAAAGAAAGCCTCTGATGTGCCGGTCCACATAACAGCGAGTGGAGAGAATGTGCCGGTGTCTGAGGAGTCCGAGGAACTGGACCAGAGGACCTTCAGCGTGGTACGTTTCACTGATTATGAAATCTTCAGATAAAAAAAAATAGTTAAATGTTCAGCTAAAGGCAAAACATAGCCTGTTGGACTATTTTGGCGTATATAATGTTATGTCCTTGACTAATGGAATAGCAGCATCATTAAAAACAGATTTTCATGACTAAGATAAGATCCAACATGTTGCTGGAGTTGACTTTCGTGTGAACGTTACAGTGTAAAGAGAGGATGCGGCCAGTGAAAGCAGCCCTGAAGCAGCTGGACCGACCGGAGAAAGGGCTGTCGGAGCGCGAGCAGCTCGAACACACGAGACAGTGCCTCATAAAGATCGGAGACCACATTACCGAGTGTCTGAAAGAGTATTCCAATCCAGACCAGATCAAACAGTGGAGAAAGTTAGTACACACACACACAAAGTTAAACTGACCATCAACGCAGATTGAATGAGGTGTAAGTCATCTTTGTTCTATATGTTAAGCTGATGGTGTTTGTCTTTTACAGAAACCTGTGGATATTTGTTTCCAAGTTCACTGAGTTTGATGCCAGGAAACTACATAAACTGTATAAGCACGCAATCAAGAAAAGACAAGAGAACGCCCAGGTATGTGATGGCACTATAGTGATTCTTAATCTGGATTACAGTATCAAGTCCTTTACTGACATTAGAAATCCATCCTGATTCTTTCTTCAGGCGATGGAGCAGAACACTAGAACTAACACCCACGGCTATAAACACGCAGGTACGTTCAGTTTTTCTCCTGTTGCACATTAAACAATAAGATGTTGTCACCGTGTACCGATTCATTTTTGTGGTCGTCTTCGTCCTCAGATATCGAAAGGCTGAAGGACAACTCTCACCAGGACGACAGCAGCAGGGACAGCTACAGCTCGGACAGGCATCAGCCTTCGGGTCGATACCACGAGAGCAACAGCAGCAAGGAGAGACACAGCTCGGAGTCCCACAGGAAGACATCAGGAGGGGAGTCCAGGAAAAGACCATACCCCTCCTTCAGCAACGGCAAAGACCACAGAGAGAGAGACAGAGACCACTACAGACCAGACAGCAGGGACAGAGACAGAGACAGACAGGACAGGTGAGGAACAAGTGCTGCTTCAAGGGTAGGGGTGGGCGGTAAACCGGTTTCATCACCGGTGTCACGTTCGGCCACGACATGGATTTTGCAATACCGTCATTACCGTGATAAACACACACACGATGGAGATACAACACCGGATAAACTACGTCACACTAGATACCGCCAGATCCTACACACTTCTCCTTTAAGACCTTTGAATTTAAAGGGACTGTATGTAAGCCCATCCCTACTCCAAAGTACCACATTAAGACACCACCACCTCAAAGAACACCATAGAAAAAGTGTTTTGTTGTCTTAAGTGTCATCTTTGACTTGTTGCTGAGTCTCGCTATGTGTGTGTTTTATGTGCAGATACTACAACGACAGTAAGCACAGGAAGCTGGAAGAGTACCGCTCCAGCAGAGACCACCGGCTGGACATAAAGGATCATTCCCACTCGGACCACCGCTCATCGTACCGCTACCACTCGGACTGGCAGACGGAGCAGCGGGCCTCGGCCAGCGGGCCCCGCTCTCCCCGAGACCAGCGCTCGCCCTACGACTCCCGCTCGCCCATGGGACACCGCTCACCTTTCGACTACTCGTCGGACCACAAGAGCACACCGGAGCAGATCTGGAGCAGCCGCAAGACATAACAGGAGCTGCCTGGGTCTGCTAGTAGCAGCCATAGACTCAGCAAACACAGCAAATGCCTTACTAAGGACTGTGGGCTCCAACCGGAAGCTGTTTGAAGCACTGTGTATCAGTCAGTTCAGCATGGCTGTCCTCTCCTCTCTTAAGCTGCAGCTAAATCTCGGGAACCTGGGAGATGAATGCCAGGGAGCGGCTCAATCCAGGCGGGCGGAAAATAATAAAAAAAAAAAAATCAAAGCATATTTTTGTATTTAAAGAATTTAAAGCTGCATTGTTGGCGTTCAACAGCATGCAGCCATTTTTTTTTTGTTATTTTTATAAACTTTTTTTTACTCTGGAAACTGACACAATTGACCCTGAGTGCTGCCTCATATTCCCACCAACCAATGACACTGGATCCTGTATGACTGTTCTCTATGTTTTGTCTGTCTGTCTCTGTCTCTCTTATCATGCTTAATGTGATTTATTCTACCTTTTATTTAAGTGTTAACTCGATGAGAAGTCACACGAATCGCATTACAAGTTGACGTAAAAAGGTGTCTGGTCGAATCCAGTCCGGACTCAGGCTCACCACCTGAAGTACCTCATTTACAGCATTTCTCATTTTTCCTCAGCAGGTTTTCTTTTTTTTTTTTCCACCAGGCGTGAATTATTATTTAATAACATATCTTAGCTGTAAAAAAAATAACCTGGATTGTTGTTGTTTTTTTTGTTTTGGAGAGAGAGGTGTATCATGTTTTTTTTCCTCCAGTAATACTGTTGTAAATTTTTGTAAAATAGTAAATCAGTGGTCTTTTTCCTCAGGCTTTTTTGGATTTATTATGACTCTACTTTTCCCCCATCAACTCAGGCTTTTTTGTCGTTCTACGAGTGAGTTTCTGTATAATAGTTCTTTCATGATAATGCTTTCAGAATGTAACTTTTTGGTAAAGGGAAAGTTTCTTTTAATGATAATCAGTTTTATTCTCTTGTGCTTAGGTTTATTTTTTTTTTCCTCAGTGCGTCGAAATCAAGTTGGAAGGAGCTGACTTTTGAAATCACGACGGTCGTCTTTCAATAGAAGCACCCCGTTAGATCTTAAATAAACTTTTTACATATTTTTTTTTTTTTCTTTTACCTTTTCAGTTTTCTTTTTCTACGTAGGCAATAATGTCGATGTTTCTATGCAGCCAAGTATATTTGTGGTGAACCACCCAACTGAATGAAGTCACTGTTACGGTTCACACTGTTGTACATAAATTTCCTCTATATTTCAAAATGAATTTACACTGAAAGTGCATGAATTTTTATGAACTGTTTTATATAGTTGTTTATGAAGCCATTAAAATCAATCACTGTACTCACTCGTACCAACTCTCTTCGACAAAGTGTCACGTTTTTGATTATGACAGAAATAAATCGGACACGCTAGG
The DNA here is from genome assembly GCA_916700685.1 of Adelosebastes latens. Lineage (NCBI taxonomy): Eukaryota > Metazoa > Chordata > Actinopteri > Perciformes > Sebastidae > Adelosebastes > Adelosebastes latens. Next base: position 14,889 of record CAKAKR010062673.1, read on the forward strand.
TAGGTTGAGCACAAGCAAAGGCTGTTAAATGTCTGCAAATAACTTTCCATTAGATTTTTACTTGCTGTATGTCATGACATTTGTTTGAATGAAACAGGAGATGGCCATCAACTGTTGCCTCACAGCAAGAGGGGTCGCAGGTTCGAATCTGGTCTGGGGCCCTTCTGTGTGGAGTTTGCGTGTTCTCCACCGTGTCAGCGCGGGTTTTCTCCGGGTTCTCCGGCCTCCTCCCAAAGTCCAAAGACATGCAGGTTAATTGTTGACTCTAAATTGCCCGAATGGTTGTCTGTCTCTGTTAAGTATATGAACTGGAGGGGAAAAGGAATCCGCCTGGTGTCGGCAGTGAGTCCGCTGTTAAGACAGTGCACTATCTGGGCCCTTAGGCTTGAGAAGCGGCTGTGCACTGCTCTTCATCGGAGGTGGTGATCAGGCACAAATCTCACCATTATGTGACTTATTGTCTACACAAATGTAACCTGGTAGCTAATGTAATGATTCAGGGAGTTTTTTTTAAAGAAATTTCAAAGAAGTTATTTGCTAATTATCTATTTATCAGCAGACATGGAAATAAAGCATATCAATTAACTTTATATTCTTTACCTGGAAAATGTATTAAATAAATTACCAGCTATGTATTACTGCTTATTGGGAAACAGAGGAATATAATTATTAAATGTTTATAAAAAAGTAATTTTTGATCAATTTTGAGGTAAATATTGGGGTAATTTGGCAGTAATTCCAAAGAGATTTCAAATAGGTTACTTGCTAATTATCAACTAAATACCAGGAAGCTTGGTCAGGTAAATGTAGTGCAGTAAAAAGTACAATAGTTACCTCTAAAAGGAAGTGGAGTAGAAGCAACATAAGAATGGAAATACAAGTTAAATTCAAGTAACTTCAAAGTTGTGCTTGAGTGTTTTCTGACAAGAGCATTAAGAAATTACAAATAAGTTATTTGTTAAGTATTATCTATTTATCAGCAGAAATGGAAATAAAGCATCAATTAACTTTGTATTCTTTTCCTGGAAATGTATTAAATAATTTACCAGCTATTGGGAAATAGCCGAATATAATGATTAAATAATGTTTATAATAAATTAATTTTCGATACATTTTGAGGTAAATATTGGGGTAATGTGGCAGTAATTCCAGAGATATTAAAAATAGGTTACTTGCTAATTTATCACCTAATTACCATGAAATTTGCAGACCTGTAAAAATGAAGTATCAGGTAAATGTAGTGCAGTAAAAAGTACAATAGTTACCTCTAAAATGAAGTGGAGTAGAAGCAAGGTAAGAATGGAAATACAAGTTAAATTCAAGTAACTTCAAATTTGTGCCAGAGGAGCATTAAGAAATTTCAAATAAGGTATTTGATAATTATTTTTTGGACACAACTCATGGAAAAAAGTTACAACTGTTCATCAAAAGTATGTATGTATATACTGTATATGCATATAAATATATATGAGTAATTTGTATAGTGCAAGTAAACACATGTTTTTCAATTAGGTTTTTATTCTGAAGGTCTTGACCAGAAGTGCCAGTTTGTAATCTTGCCAGACTTCCACTATTGGCCAAAATCCCAGCCAGCCCAGCCTCTTTCAGAACCTCTTCACTGAGCAGCGTG
>CAKAKR010062674.1:0-25474 GCA_916700685.1 Adelosebastes latens
AAGTCCTGGAAATGAGTGCACTTCGACACACAACAAAAATAAAGCAGCCAAACACCTGGAATGCGCTTGATGAGTCTTTAAAGCAAACATTTTGAAACTTTTTTTTTTTTTTTCCCAAAAGTGGAATTGCACTGAAGTGTATGAAACCCATGACCAAAATAATCATACATTCTGCCATTTGGCACCTTCAAGTGTTCACGAGAAGAGTCCATATGAACGCCCCCCTCTTGTGGTATTCACAACCTCGTAAGTGGAAAGTTTCTGAAATACCCAAAATAAGTTGATATATTGTAATTTTAGTCGTATATTGTTTTTATTCGTAATTTTATAATAAGTCTGAGCAAAAATGTTGATATTCCCAACGGCCTCATCTTTTTCCTCTATCATTATGCCTTTGCATTTCCTGCATTATGTTACCCACTTTCTAGCTTGCTAAATTGTTATCCTCTGTGGCTTGACAGGCTTGACTTGATGTGTCATTGGCAGTGGTAGCTCCAAACAATAGTTATGTAGCGTGGCCACGACACAGAATTACCTGTCTCCAGCAAACATGTCCTGCCAGGTATGTGTGTTATACTGTGTTAAACCTATGGCAGTGAGTGATACAGGATCGGATATGTGACACATCTCACACTATGCCAGTCATTCCAGGCCACTTCTCTGCTGACAGAAGTGTGTGTTTTGGCTGTTTGTCCATGTTAGCGGAAGCCAGTCGGTATTAGCTGGTGAGCTACTATGTGAGACATGTCCTGGACGGATTAACGCCCGGTGGCTAGGCTAACACTGTGAGGTCAGGACGAACGAAGAAGGCCATACCTCTGCGTGGTCGTCTGATTATTGTCCCTAGATTTCTGAGAGTAACGGGAGCCAGTGTCAACTTGGTTCTCGACTTACCGTACTGTACTCTGTCCAGTCCTGCTCAGGCTTGTCTGACTCGGAAGTCCAGTATAGCTCAGAAGGTCACTTGCGTCACCCTGTGCAATCATCTTAGAAGGAAAGTCAGTAGATATGAATGTGGTTACATAAAACCAAGACCCAACATTGGCATGAGCTTCTAAGCTTTGACATATTTAATATCGACCTAGTTGATCGCTCTGAACCTTCAGTCACAACAGAGTACAAATGTTTATCTGTGACCTAGTTTTGAGTAAACAACAATCTCTGGCCTCATTTCCTTCCCATCTAACTAGGAGTCAAACAACTTCTTGTCATTGTGTATCATTGGCTCCTAGTAGAAGTGACAGCTGTCTCCAGACTGTACTGCCACCTCCTCCACCCCCATGGCAGGGGACTTTATGTGTGGTGTCATGGAGGGAGGCGCGAGTCTGGGATTAGCTCATTAAGACGGACATCTTTGATCCCAGGTTATCTCTTCCATTTCCACGGCAACTTGATCATATCCTGGCCTCTTAAGACACACACGGGGGACACAAACCCACACAAGGGTGCATATACACACACACACACACACACATACACACGCACAAACGGGCCATAAAGCCCTAGAGAGCAGGGCCCAACAGAGATGTGAAGTGTAGATGTGCAGCAACAGCTAAACGTCGTGTCAGGTTTCTGGGGGCTCGTGCTAAATTTAACCCTGTGATCCTGCAGCAGGCAGAGGGGTTTAAATGCCAGCCTACAGTTGCTCCACACCAGTTGTTCTCCACACGTCTTCCACTCATCACAAACTCAGGCCGACGACGAAGACAGGCACGCACACGTACACTCCGACACACACACGCTCCGGGCGCAGGACCGAACACCACATACAGTAGAGCAGTTCCAGGGGAAGCAGGAATCGTTTTCCCTTTTTCAGACCACGGCGTCTTCGTCCAGCATGGAGCTTTTTGAGACCAACCCTTACTTCTTCCCCGACCAGCGCTTCTACGAGGGAGGGGACAGCTACTTCCCCTCTCGCCTGCCTGGGGGGTACGACCAATCCTCCTACCAGGATAGGAACTCCATGATGGGGTTGTGTGGGAGTCTGTCTGGTGGTGTTGGAGTCGGGGTGACGGGAACAGAGGACAAAGCCTCTCCATCCAGCATGTCACCTCACTCCGAGCCCCACTGCCCGGGTCAGTGCCTGCCCTGGGCCTGCAAGCTGTGCAAAAGGAAGACGGTTACCATGGACCGTCGGAGGGCGGCCACAATGAGGGAGAAGAGGCGTCTGAAGAAGGTGAACGAGGCCTTTGACGCTCTGAAGAGGAGCACCCTGATGAACCCGAACCAGCGGCTGCCCAAGGTGGAGATCTTGCGGAGTGCCATTCAGTATATCGAAAGGCTGCAGGCCCTTGTGTCTTCCCTCAACCAGCAGGACACTGAGACGGGACAGCAGGGACTGCACTACCGACCCAGCACGGCCCAACCCAGAGTGAGTAGGACAGAGGAGGGATGAGCAGAAGCAGCTCAATACATTAAGAGGTAGAAGATGTAAAGACAAAGATGAAATGTGAAGTAGAGGAAAAGATAAACAACATAGGCAAAAACTGGGAAAATGGTAAAAATGTAAAAATGTTCTTGACAACTTTGACGAACTGAAACACCTTAAAGCTTGCTTCAGAATTGATCACAAGATTTGAGGTTTGGGGGTAAAAGCTGGTGTATCCGTCTTTGTATTCAGGCATAGAATGACCAGATGCACTTCCTGTCATTTTCTTGCACCTATTTAAAGAGGTTTTTAAGATTATCATCCAGTTTTCAGTTGTAGTGTGTCAGACTATAGAAAGCTATCGCATATTTGAAGGTTCAAAGAGACAATGAGAACAAACTGATCAGACAGGTGCCAAATGTTTGGATATCTTTTACATTCAACTGTATTTTCTGATGGAAAAGTCTGGCTTCTCTTGTTGAGATACTCTTCATCATGTACATTGGCCTCTGAAGGGACGCAGGTGGTGGTGGTGGTGTGTGTGGTATTATAGTGCAATGTATTCTGTGTTTCTGTGTGGGGCTGGGTGTGCCGTGTCATAACACACAGTGACTGACAGCAACTTCTGTGTGTTTATCTCCATGGTAACAGGTGTCGTCAAGTGAGCCCAGTTCAGGCAGCACCTGCTGCAGTAGCCCGGAGTGGAGCAGCACCCCGGAGCAGTGCACGCAGAGCTACGGCAGCGAGGGTGAGTACAGTTCACACACATGGTCTCATTAGACAGCACAATCAGATCCGTGCCGCCTCGCTCAGATACTCAACGTGTGACATGGGTCTCTTCGCAGATCTCCTGAGCGCTGCCGACTCTCCGGAGCAGGGGAACATGCGAGCCCTGACCTCCATCGTGGAAGGCATCACTGCAGCAGGCGGAGCCGTGGCCTTTCCTGTGGACATTTCCAAATAGACCCTTCACATGGCGGACCCATAGGTGCACAGAGAGCCACAGACACAAAGGAAAATTGGCAAAGCAGGCTGATAACCGGTCCAATTTAATTTATTTTTCAGCACTACTGATCTGAGTGTCTTATGCAAAACAAGTTTAAATAGTGATTTATTTGAATTGTCACTCTGCTGATCAATGGGTCTGCTAGCCAAACTGGATTCCTCCTGTTCACAATGAGGCCTTATTCCCTTTATTCCCTGCCTTATCCTGTCTGTCAGAGCCACAGGAGCTTAGTCTAACTAGAGATACAAGGACTTTACTGCATGAACCCAACACCTAGTTACTAGAGTGGATCTCTGTTAGGCTTGCCGTCAGCCTGATAGAGCCACAGAGGAATGATAAAGCCTGGTTTTCTCCTTACTTAATTTAAGTTTTTCCTATTTTCGAAACCTTTCCCTGATCTTTCATTCTTTTTGTGTGTGTTTATTTGTGGGGCCAATATGTACCATGGCAGTGTTGACCAAGAAGATCTGCTTAATTTAAACTGGTTATGAATGCTAGTGATGTAAATACGTTCCCTTTTTCTACAGAGTGGTTTTGCCATTTTATTTTTTAATTTTTTGCTAACTTATTTTTGACTTTTATAACTAAGATTGTTGTGTATTTGTAGATGTTCCGAAAAGGGATATTTTCTGTCCAATTCTTCCAATAAAGACCATTTTCAATACACTGTTTGTCATTGTCCTTAATAGAAAAAGGAACACAACATCCAAAATCTTTAAAAAACAGCTTTACTTATGTCTATATAGTGTCATAAATACAGTTCACTTATTTTAAATAGCCAAATAATAAAATCTTGATTTGTCAGCATTGTTTCACACCTGGAATAAAGACACAGTACTCATAGCTGCCACATAGCACATTACACCTTTTAGACACCTTGGAAAAACTCTAAAATAAAAAAATAAAATAAAAGATTGTACACCCATCCAGCACTTCACTGGTTCATATGATGTGTTCTCATTGGATGAGGAGTTGGTCAGCCAAGAGTACTGACTGCTCACTGGCACGTCTCCATGGCAACTGAACGGGAGGTGACGGGACGGGATTAGAAGAGTCCGTCACATTGAGCAGTTTTACGTGTATATCATTGGCTGATGTTGAGCAGCAGTTTACAGTTTGATTTGAGAGAAAGTAAGGAATCAACAGAGAGGAGCTACAGTGTTCACACTACCCATCCACAGAGAAAAGTCACACGGCTGGGGTCGGCCTTTCACGCACAATTTCTCTACAAGTCTCGAGCAGAGAGACTCATTTGCTCACTCACACGCACACACGTACTCTTCATATTAAAGGATTCTCTCTATTCTAGGCTACATAGTGTCATACTGAAGGCGAGAGAGGCGAAAAGAGGAGAGGTAACAGCTACATAGTGTCAAAAGAGGAGGAGGAGGAGGAGGATGGGAAAAGGAAAGAACAGGAGAAGAGGGAAGAGAGAGAAGTCTGAAATTGGACCCATGAACCTGTGAAGAGTCCTTGTAGAAACACACCCCGTCCTTAGTGAGACCCTCCCACTAACGATTCACACACTTACAGCATACAGCAAAAGACACACAAAGGTCCGACACAGAGAGAAAGAGAAAGAAAGAGAAAGAGAGAGAGAACAGTCACTATCGAATACAGGGCATTGGGTTTCATACAGCAATGATATTATATTATTTTCCATATATATTTCCAATATATATATATATATAATATTTCTATAAAAAACATAAGTCATCCATTTTATGTACAGAGACGATAAATGAGTAATACCTTGCATAACCGGTAGAGGGGCAATGTGCAGTGGGATCTGCCATTTATACAAGTATTCATCATTCCCAAGTCCAAATCAACGACATGTCACCATCCCTTTAAATCTTTTTCTTTACACTTGTGTTGCCTATAGGACGTGATGACACTGGAAGATTGGTTTGGACTTGGCCATGTTGAGAGATTAGAACCAGGACAAGAACCCACAGCTGAGACCAGGGGGGAGCAGGAGCACAACACCACAACAACAAGGCTACTGGGAGCACTGGGGTAAACTGGGAGAGACAGGGATGTAGTCTCCTTTACAGCAGCGAGCGCAGCCAATGAGCACTCTCAAAGAGTTCAAAGGTCAGAGTTGGCCTCTGTATTGCACGTGTCCGAAGGAGAGGTCGAGAGGTGAAAGATGGGAGGTGAGGCCGGGCGACGGAAGGGGCGAAGACCCCTCCCCAGTGGCACCCAGGACTCCCTCTCCAGATTTGGCATATCACTCTCAAAAGGCCGCAAGCATGTGTCCGTATAGGTAATGAGAATGCACTGGAAGAGAGAGAGAGAAATTAGACGCACACTAATGTTTTTTTTTTTTAACTCAGATTTTATGCTTATGGTAGTGTGTTCTTTATACTATGCCAGTTTTCCAAAAATTAGATTAGAAAAAAAATCACACAATATATATTGCCTTGCTTACAGTATCACAATATATTGAATCGTAGCCTGTATCATAATACATATCGCATCGCCAGATTCTTGCCAATACACAGCGCTAATTATAAACCTTGTAACATTAAAAACACTGCAACTGTTAAAGGGACTGTTTGTAACTTCTTACACGTATAAATCAATCCGGGTTGGTGTCCCATGAGCGCTCGCGTGTGGCTACGCTGTTCAGACAAGACTCCAACACAAACTACACGGAAGCACCAAGACCGCAAAGTTCTATCTAGTGAAGCCCGTCTTGCAAAACAGTGTTGGCCGCGGTCGGAGGACGCGGGGGAGACCGTAGCTTTGGTCTCCAGGGCCGGAGTCTCTGCTGTACTCTGCTCCTCTGCTCCTCTGCCTGCCTGCTTGAATTCACTCACACACCACGCTCGTTCTCGCTATTTCGCTCCACTCTCACGTTTAGGCGCGCACACTACACACTGCAGGAGAGTTAGTAGCTCTGAGAATATCTAGTAAATGTACAGTGGACGTTTGTGCAGAAATAACTGCTGCAGCTCCTCCAGACCAACAGAGGTTTCCCGTGTCTTGTGAAGTGACGGGGCTCCGCAGCGAGAAACGTTATCGTCTCCGACCAAAACTCCGGTGTCTCCCCTGTTCCCTCTGGCCGTGGTCGAGAGGCTGAAGCAGGAAGAGCCAACACTAGGATCAGCAGTGATTCATGGAGAGACCTTCGTCTGGTCAGCTAACATGACTGCCAAGCAGGTGAAATATAGAGTGATATTGTGGTTTTAGCTGACGTGTGTCCCCTCACTGTTTTGAGCGATGCTCGTTCATGTCTATGTAGAGCGAGCACAAGCGCGAGCCCGACGCTGACTTTCGTTGACTTAACGGCCACAGCTGTCGCTGTTAACAAGCATTTCTGATTCTTACAAACAGTCCCTTTAAAAACACTGCACCTGTTAACTAATAGTGAAATTAATGAACCAAAAACTGGATCTGAGCAATAATTCAGTATTATCGTACATATACTTTCAGCAAACTGTATGCCATATAACTTAATCACATCATTATCAATGTTGTTGTTGTAAATTAATGATTCTCGCATTGTTTACAGGCTCAAATCAACCAGATACACACATCAGTTAATTTACATTAGCCTGGAACTGTAAAGTTAGTGCTACATTCCTGCCTCATCATGCCACAGGGCTCGGCAATGCTGGTTAAAAGCTGTCGTGTCTAGAAGCTAAATTGCTAAAATTAGTAAAAACGTACAAACTCTCGCGAGACTTGCTGCCCGACAACTTCTCCTAACCCAGGAGTCAGCAACCTTTACTATCAAAAGAGCCATTTTAGGCAAAAAAAAACAAAAAACAAATCTGTCTGGAGCCGCAAAACATTTGATCAAGGTAACACAGCCTATAGTCTAAGTATATAGTATATAAGTCTAATGCAGTGAGGGCCAAAGTGCAAATGTACTACGGAGTATTAGGGTCACATTGAGGGGAAAAAAATCGGAGATTTCCAGAATAAAGTCGTAATATTATGAGAAAATACGTCGTATCATTACGAAAATAAAAGTCATACATTTATGAGAAAAAAAGTTGTGATATTACGAAAATAAAGTCATAACGTAACGAGAAAAAAAACGTAATATTACGAGAAAAAAAAGTCGTAATATTACGAAAATAAAGTCATAACTTGACGAGAAAAAAATTCGGAATATTACGAGAATATAGTCATAACTTAACGAGAAAAAAAAGTCGTAATATTACGAGAATAAAGCTGTAATATTACGAGAATAAAGTCATAACATTATGAGAAAAAAAAGTCGTAATATTACGAGAATAAAGTCATAACTTTACGAGAAAAAGTCGTAATATTACGAGAATAAAGTCATAACTTTACGAGAAAAAGTTGTAATATTACGAGAATAAAGTCATAACTTTACGAGAAAAAGTCGTAATATTACGAGAATAAAGTCATAACTTTACGAGAAAAAGTCGTAATATTACGAGAATAAAGTCATAACTTTACAAGAAAAAAAGAAAATAACACGCAAAATCACTACTTTATAATGTTATGACTTTATTCTCATAATACTACAACTTTTTTCTCTTAAACCTTTGACTTTATTCTCGTAATATTATGACTTTATTCTCGAAATCTCCGATTTTTTTTTTTTTCCCTCAATGTGGCCCTATTACTCCGTCGTACCATAGACCTACAACAATGATAAATAAAAATGAAAATGTAAACAAAAAACAGTTAGGAGAGGAGCTAAAGAGCCGCAGGTTGCTAAGAGACCCCTGTGCTAACCTGAATCCTCTCGCGAGAGTTTACCCAAATTGTGGATTACCTTCAAGACACAAACCGTTAAAAGCCGTAATCATCTCGCGAGAGTTTCTCAAATTGTGGATTACCTTCTAGTTCTAGACACGACCGTTAGAAGCCGTAACGGTTGTTAGCTTACCTGTTAGCATTAGCGCTGCTGTTAGTAAGCAGAGAGGAGTTAGCATGAATAGGTCCGCACGGCCGAGGGGTCGAGTCTCGGACTGGCCGGAGGAGCAGCTTTCACAGCAGGACAAGAGAGAGCACACAGCGGGCAGTTAGTCAGTCAGGACAAGCAGAGAGAAGAAGCACATTAATAACACACAGGTAAATATATATAGAGAGGAGTTTGGTTAGTATAGTAACACACACCTTCAGGCTGGAGCTGTTTCCTGGGCATCAGATTGACCGAGGGCGGCATCGACATGGAGGGCATCCGGAAGCCGGCAGGCAGAGTCTCCATGGAGCCCGCCATCATGCCCAGACCCACACCTCCTTCACGGGCACGAAACCTCTTACGCCACGATGGAGAGCGACGAAAAGACTTGTCATCTCCACTCTGCAGGGACAGGGAGGACAAGAGAGGTCAGTCACTCTTTTTTCCCCACACATGTATCATTCATTCATTCATTCATTCTCACTGTACAATTTCATTTTCCACTTGTGCAATTTTGTTAATAGTCTGTTTACTGTCAATACTGATTATACTGCTCCTATTTTTATACTTCCTTCTATTTAAAGGGACTATTTGTAACTTTCAGAAATGCTTGTTAACAGCGACACCTGTGGCCGTTAAGTCAACGAAAGTCAGCGTCGGGTTCGCGCTTGTGCTCGCTCTACAAAGACATGAACGAGCATCGCTCAAAACAGTGAGGCGACACACGTCAACTAAAACCACAATATCACTCTATATTTCACCTGCTTGGCAGTATTGTTAGCTGACCAGACGAAGGTCTCTCCATGAATCACTGCTGATCCTAGTGTTGGCTTTTCCTGCTTCAGCGTCGGTGCCGGGGCTCTGAAGCAGGAAGAGAAACGTTATCGTTTCCGACCGCAGCCGCAGGGAGACACTAGCACTATACACCGGCGATAACGTAACTCGCTGCGGAGCCCCGTCACTTCACAAGACACGGGAAACCTCTGTTGGTCTGGAGGAGCTGTAGCATTTATTTCTGCACAAACGTCCACTGTACATTCACTAGATATTCTCAGAGCTAAACTAACTCTTCTGCAGTGTGTAGTGAGCGCGCGTTCACGTCTAGAGGTGGAGCGAGACAGCGAGAACGTGCGCTGTGTGAGTGAAGGCAAGCAGGCAGAGGAGCAGAGGCTCCAGCCACACGCGAGTGCGCATATGCGAGCGCGCATGTGTCCCGACCCGGTACATTTATACGCTTAAAAAGTTACAAACAGTCCCTTTAAATGGTTCATATTTTGTTACACTTTGTTTAGCTCTTTTTTTTTTTACTGTTTTAGCTGATGCATCTTGTTTTTTGCACTATCCCCTTTGCTGCTGTACACTGCAAATTTCCCCACTGTGGGACTAATAAAGGAATATCTTATCTTATCTTATCTCTTATCTGATCAGGACACTGAATTTTGTTTTATTTGCGGATGACACCATTATTTTTTGTTCTGGGGAAAATCTGCAGCAGCTTTTGGAGGTGGCCACAACAGAAATAAGAAAAGTTTTGTTTAATTTGGGATGTAAATAAATCTGGGATAGTTTATGTATTATATTATATTATATTATATTATATTATATTATATTATATTATCATTCTATGATATATGAGTTAATAGAGGAGAAGTGAGAAAGGGGTAGGAAAATATAGGTTTTACTTCTACCTACTCGTTTTCGGACACTATTACTCTTGTTTTGTTTGTTATTATTTTGTATCTGTTTTTATTTATTTTTATGTTCGAAATGAAGTCATTCATTCATTCATTCATGCATTCATTCATTCATTCATCAAAGCAGCAGCTTGAGAGGTCACCTCCTCTAGCCGACGGTCGGTCCCCAGGGCTAACACGTTGTTGAACTCCCTCTCCAGAACCTGCCGGGCCTGAAAACAAAACACAGCACACAAACCTGGGTTAGAAATGAACAGGAGCTGATGGCAAAATGTCAATGAAAGCTCCTGAAATACCTCTGATAAACAGGAGTAACCTTTATGTTTTTTTGTTCACCTGTGAATATGAAATTGTGGGCAAGTAATCTGTGACTCTTTCAAGTGAATTGTGAGTGAGGCCTTTTTGATCAGAGAGCCACTGATCCAGAATCTGAGGCAGAAGTAAATGTTGGCAGCTTGTGGCAGTAGAGATGGAAACGCTGACTGCACACAAACTGCCGCCTCACCAAAAAGTAAATCAACCAATCTCATAAAAACCTCAACAACTGTGACTGTTGGAAGATGGACTGGTTGCAGTAAGGCCTAAAGAGCGTACAGTGCTGGGAACAAACGTGTTGAATGTGTAGGATATTTGTCATACAAATTATAATAAATCTTACTAGTACAAATCTCAGGTTTATATTAGGTAACACTTAATTTTACAGGTCCGCAAATTTCACGGTAATTAGGTAGGGATGCACCGATGCCGATACCAGTATTGGGTCCGATACTGTGCTCATGTACTCGTACTCGCAAAACGTCTCCGATACAACGGCACCGATACCACTTTACAGCAGCGCGACGTTAACCTCTCGTCACCATCTTTCGGGTCCTCACGCTCCACCTCCCCGACGGTGCGGGCGAGACGGGCCGGTGGTGCGCCCGACCCCGCGGAGCCGGGATCCCACCACAGCCAGCGCATGCCAGCGCTCACTTTCATTGCGCCACAGGGTTTTGCTTGCACCCTCTGACTCGTGCGTGCGTTAGACTCATTGGTCCGTGTTTCAAGACGGGTCGGGTGGGTTGCCGACATCGCCACAGACCCCTGGCGCCCTTCACGTGGGCCGCGGCACAGCGTGGTTGGGGCACGCTGAGGACAGTCGCACCGGGAGCAGGGAGCCCCGTCACGGTGCGGCAAGGTCCGGGCGGGGAACGCCGTAAAGCTGCGGCCACGAGCCACCTTCGCCCCGAGCCTTTCGCCTTTTCGCGGGACTCCCAAGCTTGTCGTGTGTTGCTCACACCCTCCAGCTGGCTGTTAATGAGGGTCTTTTGGCACAGAGAAGTAGTCGCATATAAGTACTTGTACTTGTACCTGGTCTGAAAAAAAGTGGTATCGGTGCATCTCTATAATTAGGTGATAATTAGCAAGTAACCTATTTGAAATTTCTTTGGAATTACTGCCAAATTACCCCAATGTTTACCTCAAAATGTATCGAAAATTACTTTATTATAAACATTATTATATATATCGTATATCGTAATACGATACCTATAATATCGTATCGTTGTCCAAAGAATCAATATAATATTGTATTGTAATGAAACTTGTGATTCACACACTTAGCTTCTACAGTAGCACAGAATGGACAAACCAAACACTGGCTCTAGTGAGAGCCTTTCAAGTTTTAACGTTACCTGAAGGCCACCGTAGTTCTCCGACACGCTTGTGAAACTGCGGTAACGTGAGCCGCAGAGTGCAAAACCGTTGTACAGCCAGCCGCCTCCTGACTCCTGTTGTAGTAGTGTTATTGTGGTAAGGATGGCCCCTGAATGAGGCGAACGGCGTTACCACGATTTTGTACTCCGCGGCTCACGTTACCGCAGTCTTGGAAAGGGAGGAGTGAGCGGAGAGGTACTCAGGTGGTTGCTATCTGCAACCAAACCACTAGATGCTGCCAAATCTCACACACTCTACCTTCAAGACTGCCCACAAAATAGACCAAACTGCCCTTAAAAAATCAGATCATACAACGCTTGATATCTTTCTCCCATTCAGGTCAGTTCAATCATTGCATGCTGAGTATAACCAGTTGTTTTCCCCTCTATAACCACCTGTGTGTTCTGCATAGGGATCTGCAGGATGAGCGCAAGGCTGCTGTAGTCGAAGGTCTCATCCAGAGAGATGAGCGATCCGTGGACGCCGCTCTCCAACAGGTTGCCACTGTACTCCCTCAAACCAATGGACAGAACCCAGTGGATCACCTGCTCATTGGTCCACACCAACACATCTGAAGTAAAAGATAGCGGCTCAGACTCAAGGTACTGTAGCATCATGTTATATATATATATATACAGTAGAGTGTCAGCCCACAGCATTACCAGCAAATAAGAGCAACTTGATTTAGAGGAAGAGAGCTAGAAAGAGAGAGAGATAAAGAGATAATGTGCATGTCCACATAGTGTCAACTCACTGGCACACTCCCTTTGTTCATTTAAAGCACAGCTGTCGGCCAGCTTTCCAAGTTGGAACAGGCGGTGTGTGTGCGTGTGTGCGTAAACAGGGCAGGACTCTGATTTGACATGACAGCTGAGTCAAGTTCATGTGCAGAACTCAAGGTCAAAAGGGCGAGAGGGCTGGATAGATCTAAGTGTGTGTGTGTATGTGTGTGTGGAGTACTCTTGGTATGTGGAGCCTTGGATCATAAGATTGTAGGCCTGCTTCAGCTGGCGTTTTGACAGTCTAAAGGTGCAGCTGTTTCAATGCTCAGGCCAACTGACAATATCAGGCAAAACCACTAGGTGGCCTGATGACACTGTGGATGTGTGCATTCTTGTGTACTAGTGTTGGAACGTGTATATGTGTGTGTGGTTCCTTTTTTTGTCACTGTTTGTGTATCAGGGTGTGTGTAAAGTGTACCTTTCATGTCGTGTTGGCTGTCCTCTCTCCGGCGCTCCAGGTCTTTCCTGTCATAATTGAGTCTCTTCAAGCACATAATCCCGTACTGCAGACTGGCCCTGGTACACACACACACACGCACACACACACGCACACACACACACACAAACACACACACATAGAAATACACACACACAGAAATATACACACACACAAACATGATGGCACAAACAAGCTCACACACAAACATAGAAAAGCACACATGCATCATTCATTAGCCTTTATCCATAGCTGCTGTGTGTCCAGTTAGCAGATGAAAGGGGAGGCAGCTTTAGTTACAGACCTATGGAAGCTGTCCACCATCTTGAGGTGGCTCCTCAGGTCCTTCTTGGTCAGGTGGTCCAGCATGCGCGCGTCCACCAGACACTCCATGAAGTAGGAGCGGTACTGAGGCAGGCCGAGGCTGGGCAGCCACTCGTTCCCTATCCACTCATGATTCATGTCGCCGTACGCCAGAGTCTACAAGGAGAGGAGTACATAATGTTACTAATGTGTGCAACAGAAAAAGAGACAGACTGCTCTCTGTTTTAGGATTATATACTGTACATGTCGTGCCAAAAGCTCCGAAAGTGGTAAAACTAATAAAATCCATTTTCATCCAACTAAATAAATGAAATTATCCTCAAATTTCTTACATTGAGTAACATAAGTGTTTGAATCCGATTGCACTTTTTTACAGGTGTAATATACTGTATTTTTCTAGCAATGTCTAGCAATGAAATTCCATTAAAACGGTCTATTAAAGTGACAAGGGCATTTATTAAATGCCAATTGAGCACAGTCGGTACACACTCCTGAAAAGAGCTCTAATCAGATGGACTATGTGAAAACACCAGTGTGGGTGGACTGTACTATGAAGCTTCTTTAACACAGATAAAATGTGCAAATTGCTAGAACATCAGAAGATGGAATATGTTGCTGGCAAATGCAAACAAAATCATCATCGTTTAACTTGATTGAATGGTCAGTTTACCCAAATTACAAAAAGACATATAACTGAGGTTCTTATGATATCTTACGGAATGTTGTTCCTCCTTTTTTTGGTTGTTTTCCTACGAATGTCTAGCAACATGTGATGCACGTGACAATTTCTGCTCCAGTCTTTTCAAAATAAACTTCCGTCTTCACAGGAAACAATTTGGTTAGGGTTTAGCAACAAAACTACTTAGTTAGGTTTAGGAAAAGATCGTGGTTTGGGTTAAATTAACTCCGAAAGTGGCGTAACTTAGTACGAAAATACGTGACAAATAAATCAATGTTGACTACTGGTTTTTCTCACGGGGCAAAAACACCGGCCTCCTGGGTGAAAGTCTGGGGATTTCTGACCGAGCCATCCACCCCGACCTCCTCCCTACACAGCGTTTGTCGCTCTCTGTACTTCCTGGTTCACAAATGCGTGGATTACATACGAATTGATTTTGTGGGATGTATACAAATTACAGTGCAATACTTTTCATAGGTATAGCTACGAAGGGTGTATGAGAACAGCCTGAACTGAGGCAAACACAATTTAGTTTGTGGTGCCCAAAGCATTAAAAAATAACACTTGATGAACTCAAACTATTCTAATTTCCTTATGGAACATTTTTTGGTTCCTGCCAGATATTCTGTGTCTCCTCTACTCTCTACTGCCTTTGTGTCCACTTTCCCAATTACTGTGTACAGAGCATAATATCGATGGTGAACTGGCTGCCCTCTCTTATTCTATATA
The DNA here is from genome assembly GCA_916700685.1 of Adelosebastes latens. Classification (NCBI taxonomy): domain Eukaryota; kingdom Metazoa; phylum Chordata; class Actinopteri; order Perciformes; family Sebastidae; genus Adelosebastes; species Adelosebastes latens. The sequence goes on from CAKAKR010062674.1 coordinate 14,605, forward strand.
TGCGTTAGTGAAGAGCGTGGGTGCGTTTTCAGAGTGTGTGCAGACAGATGTTAGCAGATCAGCGACCTCACCTGTGCCCAGCTGCCCTCCTCATTCTCCTGAGTGGCAGCATGGCAGAGACAATACACAAGGTCAGAGAGACAGGGGATAACTGAAGACACACATATTGCACATTCAGAAAAACACACACACACACAAAGCTCAAAGAGTTGCAGTTAACCTTCATTACACATCTCCAACACTCATATAAATACACATATCATTAATCAAACTTTTCATGGAGACCACAGGTTAGAGCAGTTAAATCAAACACCCATATACAAATACCAGCACGAGCACAAATATGCATTAGTGTGTGATGTAGTGTGTATTTAAAGGGGTCTTCCGGGAGATGATGACATATGTGTGTCACGGTGGGGACAGTGTGAGTGTGAGAGAGTGTTGGGTGGGGGGGGCGGAGAGGGGAGGGGAGCACCCAGATGGTACTGACCGCTTTAGTGGAGGAAGCCAGGTTCTCCATCTCTTCATGAGTCACCCACACATTTCCGGAGGACTGCGCAGAGGACGAAAACACACCCGAACACACACACACATGCACACATACACGCACAAAAACACACCCAAGAATGTGTATGTTTTCACACATACCGACCCCCCATGCACACACACACACACACACGCACACACGCACACACACCCACACAGAGACACAGACAAACATCGTGTTGAGTGATGCCAAGGGAGGGAGTGTATTTCAGGCAGGTAGCTTGTAGCTATATGTGGCATTATTCGTGTGTCGTTTTTCCCACAGAACCCCATGCAATTTATAGCAGCGGAGAAGGACAAGTCAACCCAGCACTGTGGTCTGAACAGAAGAACAAAAAAAAAGAGTGAGGAGTCATCACCTCAGGGTGCAGAGTGATAAAGCTAGAGGCTTAGGTTAAAGCTAAAGTTGGTAACTTTTAGCAAATATGATAAAAAGTTATTTTTATAAAACGGTCACAATATCCTGACAGTAGTGCATGACAGGTAATCTGAGAACAAGACTCGATCAAAACCGAGTATATGGCTGGACCGTCTACGGTCAGTCTGTGAATTTGTGGCTAAATTGTTATACAAATAGTCAGTGGTCAGGTCTATAATGTTAAATCCAGCGGTACATGTCCACCAGGTCCAGCGAGGACACTAGCGGACGCGCAGCTCCACTCAACTTGCCATTTAAGCGTTGACGTACCCTATAGTTGAATGCATGTGATTGGTCCCTGGTTTTCTGCTTGCCGTTTCAAACAGGAAACAACATGGCGGCCTGCTCGTAAACTTTATGTACTTCTGAAAACATTTTAAGTAAAATAGGCTATGCCACTGCTGAATCTCGTTTCATTTTAGATCTAGATCGTCTAGTTTTACAGCTTGGTCCAAGTTTCGTGAGCTGGACGGGTTAATTTGCTTAATGGACTGTTCCCGCCTTTTCATTGTGAAAGAGGAACGGCCATTGAAGAAACTCCAACACTCGGCCGTCCAATCGCGTAATCACTCACTCACTCACTCACTCACTCACTCACTCACTCACTCACTCACTCACTCACTCACTCAGTCAGACTTTTGCGTTTGTAGGGCAGGCCCTCTGCAGTCCAGCCGGGTCGGGCCGGGTCACAAACTTTCTCATTTTACAGCTAAACAGTACACTACAAGATGTTTCTGAAAACATTTGAGGAGAGAAATAGGCATTAAAGTAACAGAATATTGATTAATATTTGATCAACGCTGCCTAGTTTGACCGTTTGATTGGAGTTCGACCGTTAGGCTCCAGCTCGGCTGTGATTGTATGTTAAGATTCGGGTGCGGTAGAAACTTGCAAATACCATTAGGAGCACTATTATATATTATCTGTCTCATGCACTACTGTCAGGATATAGTGACAGTTTAATAAAAATAACCTTTTATCATATTTGCTCAAAGTTACCAACTGCAGCTTTAAGACAGTGGAGGAGGCTTTGAGTGATTGGTGTAGGGTAGTGTGCGTTCATATTCACAATCCTGGCTTACATTTTTGTGTATGATCATTTATTTATTTGCTGTTGGTGTATGCACATGAGCGATCATGGAGGTGTATTTGTTGTATTGTTAATTTTACCGTTCTGGAGGTGAGCGGTGCAGACGGGCTGGTGAGGGACACCATCTCCTGGATGGCCAGGCGGAGTTTGAGTCGGTGCAGAGGGTTGCTGATGCCAATCTCCCTCTGAATCTCTGTGTCGGACAGAGCTGACATGATGGCTCCGCTCTTCACGTTGGCACGGCAGGCCGCCACATACCACGCCGGCATACCCACCCACAGCTGGTGAGAATCGTCAAGATATTCAACGTCACCACCATTGTCCCCATAAAAGGTCAGACAGAAGGGGAAGGGACTGCAGATCCCTCTCTGTAATGGTCTGTCTAGCATTTGATATCACTGCATTTATCACTGTATTAAATGTAGTAGCAGCCTGACATAAAAACAGCAAGATAGAGGGAGGTTTTGTGATAATGTATGGTTGGTAGATATAAAAGTAGATTAGGGGAGTACCTCTAGCCAGGAGACGACAGTAGGGCCGTCCCAATGGGCAAATGGCAGGCCTCTTTTCCTAGCGTCTTCCAGAAGCTCGTGTCTAACAAGGGAATTAAAAATGGACAAAGAAAGACAGAAGGAAGTGACAATTACCAAAGAAAAGTCTTCGCGAACATATTAAAATAACAAGACTGAGAGAAAAAAAACACAAATTCAGAGAAAGAAAAGGATGCTTTTACTTTTTCTTCATCCTGCGGTCCCTCTCAGCCTGTGTGCCCAGTTTTCCCAGAGTCATAGTGTCCCCAATGCCCATCTCAAAGTCCGCTACACAGTAAAACAGTGTTAATTTCTATCTCTGTAAATCACACACACTGTCACACTGTCTGCATGATTGTGGGATGTGGTATGTAGTTTGCAGTGTACCTGTTAAGGCTGGTATAGTCTGTCCATCCCGGCATACAGTCTGCTCCATTCGACCCTTCTCCTTCTTTCCAAACAATCTGCCAATCGATGACTTGATGCCTTTTTTCTGCTTGCTGCAAACAGTTAAAACAGAAGAAACGATGTTATGCTAAAATCTTTATTATTGTCAACTTTGAATAAGCAAGGTAAACAATTGTTTTTGTGTGTGTGAAACGAAGAGATTCAGATCCAGTTCCAGCCACTGTAATCTTCAAAACTTGTTAGTGGAAAGTTGAAGTAAGACAATCCGACAACAAGTCTGTACTGATGCTGTGTTGTCATACTGTGCTGCCTGTGTGAGAGAGTGTGTGTGTGTGTTTACCCTCGGCCGTCCTCTAGACTGCCTGTGAACTGGGCGAAATTGGTTTCTAGCCGTAAACTGCGTGGGGACGAGGGTGGCGACGTCTCACACTTGATTGTAGCTTTGTCCACTTCCACCGGAGACTAAAGAGCCACAAAAGCAACTCAGCTCACTCACGAAAGCCACAGTTGGACAAAAAAAAAAAAATACAATTTTGGTCGTGTTAGTTGCAAACTTACCGCTACTTTCCTGCGGTGTTTCCTCAAGTCGCTTGGCTATCAAACAAAACAACAATACAGTTACAGATGAGACTTTTTACAGTGAACACTCTGCTATATGACACATAGAGTGTGCGTGCTCTCTGACCAGAGTCATGATGCCTAGATGGTGGCTGGCGTTGCGTGAGTGGTGTTTAGGTGTGGAGTGGCCGCTGTTGGGCGGGGAGGAGGACGATGCCAGGGACTGGGCGGTGGCGGAGGTGGGCAGCGCCCGGGGTCGAAGCGTCACATTGAGTCCATCCATGCTGCCGCTGTTGACACGAGACTCAATCTCGTCAGAGCGGAGGTCTGCTGACTCTCTCTCCACCTGGATCATCCTGCACACACACACATAGTTATTTTTGAACACGGGTGAATCAATTAATTAACAACACACACCTTGTAGTTCTGTGATAATGAATGAAACTCTTATTTGGAGTTACAAAGCTAAAAATAAAATCATTTAGTTTGTATTTCTCATTTGCTCTACAAGTCAGACTTGTATTTTTATTTCTTATTTACTCAATGAATCTGGGAAATAATATTCATTTATTTATCATTTACGATTGTATGACAAATTGTAATAATGCAAAGATCCTGGCAAATAGTGCAGACATTTTTTTTTTTTTTTTATTATTCCTTCGAGGGAGTCTGGCTCCTCTGCAGCATAATCAGCATCTATTTTGCATCTCCTCCCCAGAAGCATATTCTGAGGTGTCACAAGAGGACCTTGTTTACTGTAAACAGCGTCCTCTTCCAGCAGGAAACAGAACTGAAGAGTCTTATCGTCATGTTATCATCTTTCTATCTAACGCCACTATCAGATGTGGTGCATCTTGTCTGGCCACAGGCCTTCACGCATTGCATTAACAAGACGAAGCAGCAGCACCTTTATTTTGCTGTAGTGTCATCAAAATGTCCCTTTCCTTGTAATTATTGCATATTATCTCAAATACTTTGTTTTTCTTTTATCTGCGTCCTGTTTCTCGCTGCTGCGCTGACCCAGTTTCCCCCACGGGGGATCATGAAACTGTCATGTGCTGTAATCTAATGTGCCTGTGCTTTGTCACCTTATCTCTTCGTTGATAGCGTCGAGCTGCTCCTGCAGCATGAGAGCGAGAGTCTGAGCGTCGGATTGGCCGCTGGGGGAAAGCAGGGTCGAGCTAACGTCATCATCCAGGTCTGACTCTGCCTCGATGTCGCTGCCGAGGAGGTGGCTGACGCTCCCGCGCAGAGACGGGTAGTCCTGTTCAAACATAGCACACACCTGGACACAACAAACACACGTGAGCTTTAACATATGTAGACGCAGTAAAATACGACATACATTGATCACGAATCAATGTACCTGAATGATGTGCTTTATGCATTAAAGGGGACATATCATGCTCATTTTCAGGTTCATACTTGTATTTTGGGCTTCTATTATAACATGTTTACATGCTTTAATGTTCAAAAAACACATTATTTTTCTAATACTGTCTGTGTGAATATACCTGTATTCACCCTCTGTCTGAAACGCTGTGTTTTAGTGCCTGTCTCTTTAAGACCCCCTCCTGAAAAAGGAGTATCAGCGCCGTGTTATCAATACATAGTCGGGACGACGGAAGATACAATCTGAAAGTGAAAGTGTCTGCTCCGTACGGAGTCTCAGCACAGGAGTCAGATTTCCCACACGGGATGAAAGAGAGTTAACAGACAAGACGATGGCGGAGGTTTGGTGTCAAAGCGGAAAGCAAAAGTGCCTATTTGGCAATACTTTAAACCCAATGCTATAATCATTACGTTATTGAGGCAATCGCTGTGCCTAGGACGGAGCGGTCACAGCCGGTGTGCACGGCACAGCGGCTCCAGGTGGAAACCTGCAGCTTCGCAGCGAAAGCTGGACCGGAGAGGCAGGACACACAGACGTCCGACGGTAAAGATCAAAGTAAGCACGCTGCATATATTCAGTGCCGTCTTTTCTTGTAAAATGTCCGGTGTAATCGGAGAACAGACAGATTAAAACCATAGTTTTGATGCATAGTTAAAAAAGGCTGAGCTGCCGATTTTCTTATTTGTGTGATAGTTTGTGTTTAAAAAAAACGGCAACAGAGGATCTAAGAGGCTGTGAAGGATTATAAAATGACAGAGAGTTAGTAATATAGGCCAGTCCCAAACTATTAAGAGCCTTGTAAACAAGTAAAATAACTTTAAAAGACACTGGGAGACAATGCAGGTTAGCTTAAACTGAAGTGATATGCTATCTCTTTCTTGTTCTAGTTCAAATGAATTGTAATTTGTCAATGGATTGTTTTGGAAGACCGGTCGAAGAGGACATTACTGTAATCTAATCTGCTTGAGATAAAGGCATGAATAAGTTTTCATGTCACGGCATCTTGATGGGATAGGAACGGCCGTACTTTTGCAATATTTATAATTTAAGTCTGAGTCAAGGACGATGCCCAGGCTTGTGACTTCTGACTTAACCTGTGGGGCCAAATTGTACTCTAATGAACATATGACATAGGAAGGGGAGCCCAATCTGAAGAGCTTGTTGAATTGCATGTTTTCTGATCTAGGCAACCCACAAAAAACTGGGTTGTCTTATTTCACAGTTTGTTGGTTGGTAGGCACTCCAGATACCCAAATGTATATACTTAAGCACTGAAAAAGTGAGTTTTTATTGATATGTCCCCTTTAATTCTGATTAAACACATACACATAAAAATATACAGTATATGACACTTGTGGAAGTGTGTGGCCAGTTATGAGAAGAAATGGATGAACAGGGAACTTACATCAGACAGCATGTCCATGGCAGCAGGTGAACGAGAGACAGAGAGACAGAGAGGGTTAGTAGAGAATGGCAGCCAAGCACTGACACTTATTAGCAAAGCAGACGTGAACTTAAAGCACTGGTAAGGTAAGGTATGTTGTTAGAAGAATAGTTGACACATGATCTTGTGACCTGTAAGTTGGCCATCCTGCTTAGTGTGTGTATAGTATATATGTGAGGGGTGTTTTGGCCTGATATAAACATCATTAACACCTTGTTCGGGTCGTCCCGTAGCGACATTCTGCCCTTCTGCGCCCGCCTGATCACAGTTGTGCTGTAGTGGCCATCCTGGCCCTCCACCACAGAGAAGCGAAGGTCGCTGGCGCTACCCAGGTGAGACCTTAGATATACACAAAACAGCTTTCCATCATATAATGTACGTAGCACCATGTTAGAGGGTGTGTATGATGTGTGAGAGCATGTGTGGAGGAGGTGTGCAGTATGTCGGTGTGTACCGAGGGTGAGTTCCATCTCCAAACGCCCCACTGCGGCGTTTCAAGTGGTCGATCTCATTTCTCAACTTCTCAATCTCTCCAATCAGCCGTTCCTAAGGGAGAGAGAGAGGCATTATGGGCAACATATTCAGATTGCTTACTTAAAGGAGCAGTGTGTAGGATCTGGTGGTATTTAGCAGTGAGGTTGCAGATTGCAACCAACTGAAGCCTCTCCCATGTGCAAAGTGTTTTAAGTTAAAGTAGCAATACCTAAACCCTTAAGACTACTCCATTACAAAGTAAAAGTAAAGAGTAAAAGTGGCTCTGTATCCAGAGGTAACAAAATTCGTCTATCACTGCGCCAGGCCAAGAAATAGTCTGGCACATAACCCCCCCAGAAAGCGTATCATTGCCATTTTCTAAAGATAAACAAGATATAATACAATATTAAGTTGAGCTTTAGAGGTGCTGCCAGGCAGATTTTGTTACCTTTGAACCAAGGAGGGTGAAAAGAGGGGATGTCGCGTGTCATCATCGTGTCATATTATTGGGGTACAACAAGTGCAGTCTGCGAAAAGGCTGCTGGCTGTAGCTTCATGTTTAGCGTACAGACATAAGAGTGGTATTGATCTTATCATCTAACTTTCTACAAGAAAGCGAACACACAAACTTCCCAAAATAGCGAACAATTTCTTTAAGATATTTTAAAGGTCCAGTGTGTAGCATTTCGGGGGATCTATTGCAGAAATGGAATATAGTAATCATAACTATGTTTACATTAGTGTATAATCACCTGAAACTAAGAATCGATGTGTTTTTGTTAGCTTAAAATGAGCGCTTCATATCTACATAGGGAGCGGGTCCTTTTCACAGAGTCCGCCATGTTGCTCTGCCATGTTTCTACAGTAACCCAAAATGAACAAACCAAACACTGGCTCTAGAGAGAGACTTTCGCGTTTTTACGTTACCTGAAAGCCACCGTAGTTCTGTGAAACTGCGGTAACGTGAGCCGCTGAGAGCAAAACTGTGGTACAGCCAGCCGCCGTCTGACTTCCGTTGCTCCGAAATAAGTGTTATTATGGCAAGGATGGCCTCTGAGCGAGGAGAATGGGGTTACCACGATTTTGCACTCGGCGGCTCACGTTACCGCAGTCTTGGAAAAGGAGGAGTGAGCAGAGGGGTACTCATTTGGTTGCAATCTGCAACAATACCTGCCACTTAATCCTACACACTGTCCCTTTAATGTTATAGCAGGTAAAACTTAGGTTAAACTAATTTAATCATACCTTATATTTTATAAATTCATCTTTTTTTACGCATCTTAATCTGCAAATTATCAACTAACTACAGCTGTCAAATAAATCAAATGGAGTAAAAAAATTCAAATGAAATGTAGTGGAGTAAAAGTATAAAGTAGCACAAAACTGTATTTCTGTTCAGTATTTGAGTAAATATACTGCTGATATGGGGCATATGCGTTGGAAGTGAGGAGACATTGTAGTTTTAGTGTGTTGAGGTGATTGATTTGAGTCTTACTGACCCTGGTGTGGTGGAATTCTTCAAGCTGTTTCTGGCAGTTCTCGAGGTCCTGAATGAGGGAGTTCTAGACAAAAGAAACCATGAAACCGTGTCAAAACAAATCTGTGTGTCCAAGTAGAGCATGTGCTCTACTGTATATTCATTTGTTCTGTGAGGCAATAACAACCGCAGTATGAGCTGCTGCTCAGATGAATGCATGTGCACAGGCCTTGCCTTGTCCTCCAGGGCAGCCATGCGTTCCTTCAAATGAAGCTGCAGTCTTTCATTGGACTCGGTGAGCAGACGATCCACGGTGTCAGACAAACGCTTGTTGTGCTCCTCATTCATTTTCTCTCTCTGACGAGCCTAGTGAGCGGAGAGAGAACCAGACGGAGGGGGGGGAATGACTTCATCAAATTTTCTCTTTTGACACAGACTCCATTTGGGTGTATTTATGCAGCTAATCAAGCATCTCTGCATGGATTAAAGGATGAAGTATGTATTTAGCCCAAGATCACCAGCTGCCAGATATAGGTCCTCTTGGCCAACAATGGATCTCACAGCCAGGGTGATTTAATTACAGTCATTTACGTGGCGATGAAAAAGGGTTAAACGCCTTCTCTTCAATGGGAAGCGCTGTGCTTAAATATGTATTCGGTATACGGTAATTCCATTAAAGTAAATTAACACACACAAACACAAATCTGCATCCTCCGAGAGCTCCTTTAACTAAATATAGTCATGAGATCGCACACAGAGAGAGAGAAATTAGCCTTGCGTGAATTATTCAGAGTCTAAAGATAGCAGCCAATCAGGTTTGTGTTGCAGCGGGATATGTGGATTTGGTTCAGATTCATGCAACGATGCACCGGGAAAATGGAGAGCTCTTCCTATGTGCGTCTGTCCTGTGTGTTTGTGTATGTGCGTTGTATGCATGAGAGAGCAGAGAGCCATGAGTCAAGGCGTTCGGCTAATGTGAAGCATCAGCCCACACACACACACACACACACACACACACACACACACACACACACAAAGTGAGAGGTCAGAGAAACCCTGTAGGGCTGGTGCACACACACATATGCTCACACACCCTTCCTAGCTCTTGGTTCTTCTCCTCCAGTTGTGACTCCAGCTGTCTGAGCCGCTCCTCCACGTTGCCATGGCGCTCCTCAGCCTGCAGGGGGAGACACTTACATGTAAGTAAAACTGCAACTGTGTTCAATGTCTATCCATGTATCTGTATATAACTGATACTCGTTTTATTGCATCAGCCTCCTTTGCTATGTTTTCTACAGATGTGTCTGTGTGTGTGTGTGTTACCTTAGAAAGTGCCGCCACTCTCTGCGCCAGTTCAGCCTCCACCTCCGGCAGTGTCTCAGCCTTCCTCATGGTCTGAGCCAGCCTCTGTTCTGCCATCTCCAGCATCTCCTGCAGCTGGCGCACCTTCTCCTCGCTCTGACGACACACACAAACACACACACAAGTGCAAAGAAAGACATTAGTGCGTCACAAGAGAGGTGGAATCAGTGTAGTGTGCAGCCAGCCAGCGAGCAGCAAGGGCACGACACACGGGCACAAATGGAGGATGTTTCTGGTATTCCCCATGTGGAGCTGAACTCGGAGTGACCCTGAACTAAACATGAACCTTTGAACAGCATGTTTCTTTCACACGCTCACACATGGACTATAATATTCTTCAATGCCTTACATACATTGCCACACTTTTGAAAATCTCTATTGATTTTCTGATTTTGTCTCAGCTTTATTGTAGATGATATTGTTGAGGCATGAAATATTTAAATGTTGCAGGAGAGAAAGCACATTAGCCTGAATCCATAACTCACATGTCACCTTGCATCAAGACAAATGTGCCATTTTTGGTGTCACTTAACAACACATTAGGAGTGTAACGCATCCAAAGAAGCCTGAGCATAGCAGACTAATGACACGGCACATTTATAAATATTGATTTAGTCGTTATGTCAGGCTTCATTAACTGATTTGTAACGGAGCAGCTCACTGTGTTGTTTTTTTCCCAACACTGTGCTTGAATACCAGTCAGGCACCCCACATGGCTTCTAGTGTTACCTGTCGGTGCAGCGAGTCCTTGGTGGCCAGTTCATTCTCCAGTTTGTCGTTGAGGTCGTGGATGTGTGTGGTCTCCCGCTGAGCGGCCAGGTAGCGTTTCTCTAACGTTGTTATCCTTTCCTCCATGTCCTCTCTCTGTGGGTGTAGACACACAACAACAACAACAACAACAACAACAACAGGAAAATCATGAAAGACAAGCCTACAACAATGTGCATGGTGAGGCCAAAAGCCATAACCAGAGTGCTTCATCTCTACATATATGGCCAAATTTTATAATTTAATATTGACTAAATCTTCATAGTATTAACATTCAACAACGTGCATGTACTTTACCATTCACTTATGACAAGAAATGACACAAATGTCAGTTAAAGATATAGAAAGATTTACTTCTAGCTTTAAGTAGTTTCTTCATTTCCATTTTTGTATTTTGCGACT
>CAKAKR010062676.1:0-16892 GCA_916700685.1 Adelosebastes latens
CTAGAGACCTAGAGCATTCAGAGGATGGATGGATCAAACTAGAGACCTAGAGCATTCAGAGGATGGATGGATCAGACTAGAGACCTAGAGCATTCAGAGAATGGATGGATCAAACTAGAGACCTAGAGCATTCAGAGAATGGATGGATCAAACTAGAGACCTAGAGCATTCAGAGGATGGATGGATCAGACTAGAGACCTAGAGCATTCAGAGGATGGATGGTTTTCTTAGCTAGATTGACAATAAGGGGGTTTCTGAGCAGTTTACACAACACAAGTGCTCGCCATCCAATCACCGAAAAATAATGATTTATTTTTCTATGGTGATCCTCAATGTCTCGGTGTCTTAATTTGGTATTTTGGAGGGATTATTGATAATTTGTATCAATTATCCAGTGGTTTAAAAAAAAAAGGTTAAATTTAGCACCAAATCTGTGTAACAAATGGTATCAAACCAAAAATAGCTACAGCATCTTATGAGACATAATAGAACATGGGGATGACCATCATATACTTCTATCATAATGTTCTAAACCCTTATACACTTATATTTTAATTCATTCATACATTCATATTTATTTTCACGGTGGTGCAGTGGTTAGCACTGTCGCCTCACAGCAAGAGGGTTGAAGGTTCAAACCCGACTTGGGGTCCTTCTGTGTGGAGTTAGCATGTTCTCCCCATGTTAGCGTGGGTTTTCTCCGGGTGCTCAGGTTTCCTCCCACAGTCCAAAGACATGCAGGTTAGGTTCATTGTTGACTCTAAATGTCCCGTAGGTGTGAATGTGAATGGTTGTCTGTCTCTATGTGTCAGCCCTGTGATAGTCTGGAGATCTGTCCATGGTGAACTCCGCCTTCACCCAATGTCAGCTGGGATCGGCTCCAGTTGATCAGTTGATCTGCTGTACATGTGAAGTTCATTTGATTCCTATTAAAAACTAGAGAGGAAATATCTTCATGTAAACATATTGAATGGCTATTGCAGAAAAATACCATCCACACAAACTGTTAAGAGTTACAAGTGATTTTCACCTGGATTATCACTAGGTTACCACTCATGCACTGGTTGTATTCCCTGCTGCAATATGACGCTACACTACACTTTACAGCGAGCACACCGAAGCTCTTACAGTCGTAGAATATATAGTAATAAGGATTTAAAAATGCACATGGTCTATTTATGATCTGGTTTCACATTGATACTTTTGTATTTTTAATCCAGTCTAATTACAGATACATTTATAAATGATTTGTTAAGGAAAAAGGAAGAATGCAATTCTCCATACATATACATAAAATCCTCACTGTAAAGAAAAAGCTTGCTTTGGAGGATAGAGAAGATAGCTGTTGCCTTGGGATGTGTGAAGAGGGCTTTGTGTTCTGAGATGTCAGATTAGGAAACGCTCCAGGTGCTCTGTGGTGCAGCAGTAGCAGCTAACGTTATTAGAATAAACTGGTAAACTCAAACTGAAGCCAATGTGGAAAAATGAGGCTCAGTGACATTTCTATCAATACTTCATTCATAAATGTTTCCATCAATGAGACTCCCCACACAGTAAAGCCACTGGGGTGAATACATAATCATAAATTACCCTCTCAGCACAATTTCAGAGAGTGGAGCGTCCTTCAGCCTAAACACCGCTCCGTTCCAAATGTCCAGTGTTACATACTGTACCAGGTCATTCCACAATGGGATTCCATTGCTTTTTCTTCACTCCAACATTTAGCCTACTACTGAAAAACACTTTCAAAATGCATCTGAAATATGATCTTCACAAGTCTGAGAAAACATTGATTTCACAATCTGTGTGTGTCAGTGAAAAGAGCACAGCATGGTGGGTAACAACCCGGCTGTGGTGCTTTGTACCAACAGAGAGGAACACCATCTAATGCCTGAGAGTCCAGCTTTCTGTGGACACGCTGCTGCTGCTGCTACTACTGCTGTACTGCTGCTACTGCTGCTATGGTGCTGCTGCTGTTGCTGCACTGCTGCTGCAGTGCTGCTACTGCTGCTATGCTGCTGCTACTGTGCTGCTGCTGCTGCTGCACTGCTGCTACTGCTGCTGCTCCTGCTGCTACTGCTGCTGCTGCTCCTGCTGCTGCTGCTGCTGCTACTGCTGCTCCTGCTACTGTGCTGCTGCTGCTACTCCTGCTGCTGCTGCTCCTGCTGCTGTGCTGCTGCTGCTGCTCCTGCTGCTGCTGCTGCTCCTGCTGCTGTGCTGCTGCTGCTGCTGCTGCTACTGCTGCTGCTCCTGCTCCTGCTCCTGCTACTGTGCTGCTGCTGCTGCTGCTGCTCCTGTTGCTGTGCTGCTGCTGCTGCTGCTGCTGCTGCTGCTACTGTGCCGCTGCTGCTGCTGCTCCTGTTGCTGTGCTGCTGCTGCTCCTGGTGCTGTGCTGCTGCTGCTGCTGTGCTGCTGCTGCTGCTGCTGCTCCTGCTGCTGTGCTGCTGCTGCTGCTGCTCCTGGTGCTGTGCTGCTGCTGCTGCTGTGCTCCTGTTGCTGTGCTGCTGTGCTGCTCCTGCTGCTGCTACTGCTGCTGCTGCTGAGGAGACAGGGTACAGAAATAGATGAATTAAAACTTCACAGCAAGTCCAAACACACAACTTTGTCCATAACCACCAGCACAAACCTGCACCTACAGTTTGTGTTACACATGTCTTGGTTGTTATGGTGTCTGCCATCTTTTCTGTGCCCTTATACATCATACTGTTCACTCAGTGTGTTATACATCATACTGTTCACTCAGTGTGTGATACATTATACTGTTCACTCAGTGTGTGATACATCATACTGTTCACTCAGTGTGTGATACATTATACTGTTCACTCAGTGTGTGATACATCATACTGTTCACTCAGTGTGTGATACATCATACTGTTCACTCAGTGTGTGATACATCATACTGTTCACTCAGTGTGTGATACATCATACTGTTCACTCAGTGTGTGCATACGGTTGCCCGTCATCATTAAAATGCTCAGTCTACAAACAGTCAATGTAGCCTCTACCCGTACAGAGGTTAGCTGTAGGGTAGCTAGCAACGTTGTAGCCATCGTGTGTGAGTGTGTGTGTGTGTCCTGTGTTATTTTCCTCCAGACCTCTCTCCTCTTCTCTCTCTGTTCATGACTTGGAGTCCTAAAGCTCTAGGATCAGAGCCACGTTTGTTCTCATGTTGAGACATTTTGAACTCAGCAGATGCATCTCTGCCCCCCCGAGGTGCCCAGGCATCTCTGGACAATGTGTGCAACCCTGCTGCCAACATGTACTCTACGTTCAGGCTGGACACAATGTCACTGTGGGCATTCATCATCTTTCATACAGAAACCTGTACTAGTAATGAAGTTACTAAAACTAAGGTTCAGGAACAAGGCCATGCCTCTCTCTCTCTCTCTCTCTCTCTCTCTCTCTCTCTCTCTCTCTCTCTCTCTCTCTCTCTCTCTCTCTCTCTCTCTCTCTCTCTCTCTCTTTCACTAATTCAAACACCTGTATCTCGTTAATTATGCCAGGTGTGCCCAGGGCTAGACTGGGAAAAAAAAGAAATCATCCCTGGCATTTTGTCCCCGACCGGCCCACCATTATCAATCACATACCACGCATCTTCACACCCAGCTATGTATAGACCTACCAACTGTTCAACTACCTAGAAACACTAAAGCTGAGTAAGAGGGAATCAAGGAAGGTCTAAGAGAGAGGAAACATGAGAAATACTTTCAAAACAGGCATTATGAAATTGTAGGCGACACTGATGAACAGGACTTTCCACAAGGATGTGGAGAAGCCAGTCAGCTGGGGGGGGGGATACAGGGGCATGCCCCCCGGAGAACAATTTGGCCTTAATGGTCCAATTTTGGTTCTTCTGGTGCATTCTAAAGCCACTAGTCCATCATATACACTGATCTAAATAAATTGCATACTTTAATGAGTTGTTTATTATTAATTATCGTATAGGAGAATGATGCTTCCAGTGTGTTTGAGCCCACAGTCTGTAAATATGTATTGATATTTAAAACCATGTAGCAACTCATAATGTAAACACGTGCAGGATCGCACTTTCGGGGATTCTTTCACAACAATGACCGGCTCGCTGTGCTTTATCCCTTACTTATAACAACGATAAAGTCAAGGGGGGCTCAGCCCCGTCCGCCGGCAGCAGGGCACACCGGGGGCTCTGAGGGACCTACGGAGCAGGTCAGCAGGGTCAGTCCGGTAGGGTTAACCAGGTTATTGTTTCATTTTGTACTTATTGATTTGAAATTGTATTTGTGCATATATTCATTTCCTGTACATATACACACATACATTATTTTATTTGTATGTATTTGTTAGACTGATATGCCCAGCTTTAGGGAGCCTCCAGACCCTTATAGCAGGGGACTGGCCCGTTGTGGGCATTATCCCTTAACAAAAACAACCTCCCTGACCCGAGGGAGGGGTCTGTCTGTCAGGGATGGACAGTCATGTGTTTTGGATGTGAAAAGGAGGAATAAGCTGACCCATTCTTCCTTGCCCCTACCGCGGCACTATTTAACATCATAAGTACATCAATGAGCACTTGAGCAAAACTTCCAACGCTGGCTCGGCAACAACGTAACTGGCCACGCTTGGCCATTTTGTTGCTTTTGGCGCTCGTAGTGTGAACATAGTGCAAGACTCTATTTCTGATAAGTCAGTGTTCCTTCTTTGGATTGCTTTGCACTGTAGGCAGTTGTTGCCAATGCGCGTGCATCTGCATTCGTAGAACAGCCAATAGGAACGCTCTCTCTGAAATGACCTGTGATTGGCCAAAGTCTCCCGTCACGGGCTAGATTTCCTAAAGCCTGAAAACAGAGCCATGAGGAAGAGCAGAGGTCTATGCCTTTTCATACTGCGTGGTGCTGTGTGCTCCCTTTTCCCCCTTTTTTCATCCTACTTTAATGTGGTAGAAATGAGACCTCTACTCCTCTGCTGAGTCACCTTAGACTCATTTGATCCTCCGATAGCTCTATCCATCTTCACCGACTCACCAACATGCAGAAAACCCTCCAATTTAATCTATTTGTTTTTCCCTTCTCACAAATTTGATTGTCTTCTTCTCCTTCATCTCCTTCGTCTCCTTCGTCTCCTCCCTTCTCCCCTCTTCTTTCTCCTCCTCTCACTCAGAGGCTGGCTGTCCACAGGGAACGAGGCTGTCCATTCAGCGCCGCCTTCCTTCTGCATTATTTTCAATACACCGATGTGGTGGGACATGTTTTCCTGCAGAGCTGGGAGGTTTGCTTTGTTTATTTCTGTCATTCAGAACATTCATCACTGGTTAAACAAGTTGTACACGTGTTAATGATGGACTGTTTTCTCCTGCTGCAGTGTCAGATATGTCGGTTGTAGCCTCATTAAATATGCTCAGATAGTACTATGGGATCTTATCATTCAGTGTGAATAACAGCACATATTGTTTCCTGTGCCTCTGACAGATGGTCGTTGCTAGGTTGTGAAACAGGTTGGCTTTGTGTTTCTGCTGCTGTTCATTTTCAGTCTGTTGTCCATACGGAGACGGACACCAGCAGCTTTCAGTCTGGAGACCTGAACAATGTTTAGTAGCAGCGCTAATTATTACTAGCCCTCCTTGCCTCCAGTCGGCCCTGTTGGCCAGCAGCTGCGTGCTGAAGATGTTTTCAGATTGTCTGCAGGTTTAAAGTAGGGCTGCAAGTAATGATTTCTTTCATTATTGATTCATTTATTGATGGTTTCTATAATATGTCTAAAAAAAGAAAAGTTTTATTCACACGAGTAGCGTGGTTCTAGATTTATATATCTTAAAACTATTGGATGGAATGCTGTGAAATTTGCTTGACAGACTGTTCCCTTCAGGATGAATCTCAATAACTAACTTAACTTGACTGAATTTCCCTTTAGCGCCACCATTGGGTCAAAATTTTAAATTGTCCAATAATTTGGATTATGACACAATACCCACAAAACTAATGACATTTCCATCAGCCTCAACCATGCTGGTGCTTAGTGCTTTTTAACAGTTGTTAACATGCTAAACTAGGTTGGTGAACATGGAAAACATTACCTGCTGAAGTTCAGCAGGTTAGCATTGTCACTGTGATCACATTAGCATACTGATGTTAGCATTTAGCTCAAAGAACCACTTACAAGATTACATGCTTCATTTATTTGTCATTTTATAACAGGGTTGTACAATGATATGTAAGTTGTGGCCCCTTCACGCTACACACACATAGAACATATATACAAATAATTCAATTAGAGTCAAATCAAATAAAACCATTTAGGCCTACAGTTTCTTATATACAAATCCTTATATACATATATACCTAGAGATTCTATATACTTTCTATATATGTGTATATCTGCGGAAATATACAAATCCTCAAATTGTTGAAGCCGGAACCTACAAATATTTGTCATTTTAGTTGATAAATATATTAATATAATTAATTAGTAAAATTGATGTTGTTGATCAATTGACTAATTGTCAATTAGCATGCTATTGATTGAATAATTGTTTAATCACTATTTCAAATAATTAAACAAAAAAAAAGATTAAAAAAAAACTTTATTACAAGAAAACTTTTTGTTTGTTTGGGTTAGTTTTAGTGGAGTCGTAGTGCAGCTGCAGTGGGTCCCTGTTTAGTTTATCTCAGGTTTACACAGGAGGACATGCATGAGGAGGCATATGCGGGTGACGTGTTACACAGTCATACTAATGGTTTCATACTATGCCACTGATCAACGGGTGGCAGCAACATGGAAAGTTACGCAGCAGCACAAGCAAAAGCAGGGAAGAAGAAGATGCTAGCAGAACCTGAACGCATTTTGACATCAAAGTATGGAGGTACGAGTTGTAACTTTAAGCTACGCAAAAGGAGGCCTGAGAGAGATCATCGTTCCCTCTCCTACCAATAAAACATGACCAATGAAGGTTTACCTCATACAATACTTTTAATGTCAGCCACTGTCAAGTGTGAGTAAGGACGAGGATTTAATTACCTCACAGCACTTTCACATCCAGCCACACTGTGTGGACCTAGAAGTTATTGTAGGAAACCTCCCAAGTCGGTAAAGTTCATGTATTTCTATTCACCTGTCCCATGCTCTCAGATATGTCCGTTTGTTGTGGGATAATATTGACTGGAAAATCCTAACTGCATGTATGCAAATGATGTACTGTAATGCTTATGTACAGTGTTACCCATTAATAACTGTGGCCCGCCATAATCTAATTTGTCCCACCACAGTTTCACAATGAACTGAAAATATTTGTATACTTGTCAGTGGGTGGCCTGGCTGGCCCTCGCTGGGTGCACTTCCTCCATGGCGGTGCACCGACTCTAGTTCGGTTGTGAAAGGCCCTGGGTGCTTTACAGCACCCCTTGCCTGGACCTCCCCGCGTCCCGGGGGCTCTCTCCCTGCGGGGAGGGACGGGGCTCCCGGCGTGACTTTCAACCTGAGCGGACTGTCCTCTGTGCAGCGATGTCGGCAACCCACCTGTCTCGTTAACCATGCTTTTTTGCAGTGTCATCATTCATTATCTATACAACCAATGTGTTTATGATTAAATAGTTTACTGGAGCACAGTGGTGGAAAAAGTTCTTCCAGATCTTTTACTTCAGTAAAAGTAAATGTAAATGTAACATTCCACCACTGCTAGAGCACAACATACTATACAAGAACACAACGTTCTGCATAGATCTAGCCTCTTCATTTTGCTCTCAAAGTGCACCAGACTCATGCATTTAACTTTAAAATGTTCTTCTGAGGGAGCATGCCCCCCCCGACACCCACCACAGTCTCACAAAATCCTGTGGGAAACACTGATGCATGCAGATTATGTACAGTAATTCATTGTGCGGACACCAGTGATTTGCATCTGGAGCAGCAGCTCAAACGGAGCGTTTCAGACAGATGGTGACGGCCGCTGTGAGAACAGTTTAGAGTTTTTGAACATTAAAGCATGTAAACATGTTCTAGTAGAAAGTATGAGCCTGAAATAAGCATGAGAGGGCCTGTTCAAGGGAGTTTTTTTTCTTTTTCAATGATGATAAAATTCAGTAAAGCATTTTTCTCCCTCCAAGCCTAAACCGTTATGGAGACATGGATTTGAGTTGGACTTGCGATTGTGAATGTTGAAACTTGTCATTTCTATTTCTCTATGACTGAAACAGTTTATCCCAAAATCACAACTCCATCAGTATCCTCTTTCCTCCATATCAACTGAAACCCCAGTGATGTGTCTGTATGAGCACCATTCCATGTGCAGTGTGTGTGTGCTGAGAGTGACAGGAAGTTTATACGGTATGGTCCAAATGTGCTGACAACAAAGACATTTTATTCACCTCATTATCTCCTATATTTAGCTCACTGAGACCTTCTCATCTGCTCCTCATAACACGAGTAAAATGCAGCATATACCTCTGTAAATAGAGACTTTTTTACATCAATTATTCAGTGAGATGGAACCATGATAGTTAACTTACTGTGTTTGGATGAACTGTGGAGAAAAGTGCAGCTTTGAATAGGATAGAGATAACTGATGGTTTTAAGATGGCAAAATATATTCAGAATCATTTCAATGACTATTATGTCATCATATGAAGTTAAAAGGGAGGCTGACGACTCCCACAGACGTGTTGTGTTACACTACTTAATGCCCTCTTTTCACTCTTATCACCTCTCTTCCAATGTTTGCTCACATTGTGCCTCGCCACATTCTCAATGTCGTCATCTCTCCCTCCGTTCCTTCTCCCTCCCTCCATCTCATCTCAACCTCTCTCCCCTCTTCCAGACTCCTGTGTAGCAGTCAGTGATGAGCATGATGTAACAGATGGTGTTTCTATGTCAGGGACATAATGGAGCATGCTACCACCATAGAGCTACATCACACAGACAGGGCTCAAACTGACATGCAACTTAATTCTCACACTAATAGATACTCTACCTTTCAGAAAACAAACAGTGTAAACAACACAGATACATTATCATCATGGAAGTGGAATGGCGTGCTGGCTTAATGCTGGCAGAAAGGAGGTGTTTTATACCTCCGTGGAAACAGAAGACCAGCAGTGTAGCCTCGGCTCTGGTTACATCGACCTGTCACCATTATTGAGGCCCAACACTTAGCTCTGTATTTAGTAAGAAATCGGCAAATTAGTGTTTCCAGTTTAGCGAGTGATTTACTGTCAGCTGTCATCCAAATGAAGTCAGCCACAACTCAGCTGCCGCTCGCCAATTACAATACCAGAGGTGCTGTTTAAGTCTGGCTGCTCTCAGGAAACGCCATCCCCTAATGACAACACATGATTTCAGTTCAGCACAAAATGTACATTTCAAATCTGTGTGTGGGATTTAAGCCTTTGGTTGTGGTGCTGAATGAACAGTAACAATATGTCAGCTTCACACTTCCCTAACAACTCCTCTGGTTCTGTTTGACATCATGTTGAAGGAAGTGGACATTATGTTGAGTACATACAGACGTATGAGTACAAACAGACGTATGAGTACATACAGACGTATGAGTATACAGATGTATGAGTATACAGACGTATGAGTATACAGATGTATGAGTATACAGACGTATGAGTACATACAGACGTATGAGTATACAGATGTATGAGTATACAGACGTATGAGTATACAGACGTATGAGTATACAGATGTATGAGTATACAGACGTATGAGTACAAACAGACGTATGAGTATACAGACGTATGAGTATACAGACGTATGAGTACAAACAGACGTATGAGTATACAGACGTATGAGTATACAGACGTATGAGTCATACAGATGTATGAGTATACAGATGTATGAGTCCATACAGATGTATGAGTATACAGATGTATGAGTATACAGATGTATGAGTATACAGATGTATGAGTCCATACAGATGTATGAGTACATAACACACAAACAAATAAATAAAACAAGGTTTGTAAGGTGACACCTGTTTTGATGATGTTTGGAGAGCGCTGTCTAGCACAGCTGTCCAAAATCTCCGATAGGCAGTAGTTGATTAGCGGGGATGGCATCCTCCCTCCCCACCCCCGGTAGCAGAGAGAGTGTAGAGGCAGAGGGGTTGTTTAAGTTCATCTGTGTGACTCATTGATCCTTTATCTGACCGAGGTTTGTACCAGTTAGAATCTCTGGTCCCGACCGTGGCTCTGAAACATCAGCAGCCTAACTGGGCTGTGTGGTGATGAACATGCGGCGCTGTCCGTGGTGCTGAAGTAGCAGACAAAGAGTCCCGCCCTTCTGTCAGTTCCATCTTCAGTCTATAATATTATAATATTCTCTAACCTATATAGCTGGGGGTGGTGGTATTAAAAAGATACAGAACCAGAGGAGTCGTTCATAGGGTGGTGTTGCTAACGAACCGAGTCCGTCTCTCCCGTTTAAAATGAACAAATGGCCTACTGCTCATAGATGTTCAGTTGGGTTGGGGTCTGGTGAGTTTGAAGGCCATAACATATGAATCACATCGTTTTCTCTGCTTATTTATTCAGGTTTTCCTTTAATTTGTTACCCGCCTCCACATTTAGGAGATCTTTTCTATCTTAGGGGCATACACTCCATGTACTGCTTTGATCTTTGTATTGTTATTCACTGTTGTAAGTATATGCAACCTGATTTCATGGGAAGGTGTATAAATAGCACGGCATTATAAGGACATTCTGCTTCTCATGAGAATGCATTTTGCATGCCAGTTTTACACCATGCAACACAATTATGGTAACAGCTGCAGTTAGGTTTAGGCAACACAAACACTTAGTGAGGATTAGGAAAAACATCATGGTTGGGCTTAAAATAAGGACGTAACCTACCGTAAGTAAAATATGTACAGAAACAACTTAACAGAAGGACGGAAAACACGTCACTAACGTCACAAACGTCACTAACGTCACTAACGTCACTAACGTCACAAACGTCACTAACGTCACTAACATCAGTAACGTCACTAACGTCACTAACATCAGTAACGTCAGTAACGTCACTAACGTCACTAACGTCAGTAACGTCACTAACATCAGTAACGTCACTAACATCAGTAACGTCACTAACATCAGTAACGTCACTAACATCAGTAACGTCACTAACGTCACTAACGTCACTAACATCAGTAACGTCACTAACGTCACTAACGTCAGTAACGTCACTAACATCAGTAACGTCACTAACGTCATTAATGCCACTAACGTCATTAATGCCACTAACGTAACTTCAAAATAACTCAACAACACTTTGGGACATGAACAGCGGTCTCCTGGTTGAAAGTCCTGTTTGTTGGATCGTCCACCTCCCCTCCCTCCCCCTCCTTGCCGCCGTCAGCGGTCTCTCTCTCTTTTCATTCTACGTCACCAGCTCTGAGCGGAACATATTTATGCTGATGCGTTTACATTGCAGTCAGTACAGACTACATGGTGTACACATGACACGCCAAAATCAAGAACGGCGTTCTTATTGCACGCAAAATGACTTGTGAATTACCGTATCATACTGTATGTCATTTAGTGCGACCGGGCTGGTATATGATGTATCTGCCACTTCAGCATCACATTAATCACACCACTCACCCCATGTAGGCAGGGCTAACAATACAAACTAATAAAAATCCAATAGAACACACAAAAATACACAGTAAATCAATAAAACATGACGTTTTTTTTCTAATTGAATGTTTCTCTTGAGTGTAGACACATTTGGAGCACAACAACACAGACTGATGATACAGTCGGTTTATTGCATTTGGTCGTCCATCAACACTTAAAGGTAATTCAAGATTTTATCAACCTGGGTCTTTTTCTCATAATTGTGTCCATTCTGAGTAGAGGTCAAGCTGACGCTGGACTCACCTCCTTCACTGTGCAACTGTTTTCCAAATAAATTTCAGTTTTACATAAATCAATTCAAATGATTGTCTGTGAGTGAAACACAGAAACCAGCTGCTAGCTAACTGTATACAGATCTACTTATTGGGCAACTTGGCAACAAGCAAACCAAAGCTGCCACAATTATAAGACTCGGTCTATGAAAGCAGAATTTTCCTTATTTCAGTTCTTATCTAAATAATCCTATTATTTCATAGCTGCTTACAAAATGTGACATTGATTGAATTATTCTTTGGAGTAATCAATTGTCAAAGGAAACAAACAAACACCACTTAACCCTCTTACCCATTAACTTTAGCATTTATTAGACAAAACTCAAATGGTCACATTTATGTAAAATGTTCTACTTTTTATCGCCGTGTGTTTTCGGACCTGTTGAAACCCGTTAAATCGTATAGTTTTAACCTTAGGTCATGAAAGAATTCATCATCCCAAGACACAAATATTCAAATCACATTTCCCAGTCCCTCCAGGATTTTGTGGGCTTTTTTTGGGATTGTTGCGGCCTAAAATGGCTGATTTCACAGCAACTTTTCTATGAAATTGCATTATATGTTGCAACGTTTCTAGGCATTTGTTTTGCAATCAAATTACAGGAGCAAGTGAAAATTACAAAAGTATTTACAATTTTATTTACAGTATATAATTAATTAAAATCAAAGGCAACTTGTTCCAGTGAGAATAAAACCACACCGTTTTTTTTCTCAGTAAGCTACTTGGTGAATTATTCCACAAAGCTCACAGTCAAAACAGCATCAAATATTAAAGAGCACAGAACATTCAGATTTATCAATAACAATTACGAACCTAAAACCCTGAGCCTGTTCAACGCTTACATGTACCGCACAGTAGAGATGCACTGATTGACATTTCCTTGGCTGGTTCTGACTTTCTTTCTAAGAACTGTAATGCCAGCAAGGCTCCAGAATAACTTTTTTCACCACCGTCCCGAAAAATAACTTCAACCATCCAAAAGTCAGTGTAAACTGTCAGAAATTCAGTTTGTCGTAGATATATTTTTCATATTTGTTATTGTCATCTATAGTGGTAATTTGCATTAAAACACACAATACAAATGATTAGGAAATAAAAGATTTTATTTGTATTTAAATATTTGCTCTGATCGCAAATAATTATTGTCGTTAGTAGTTTTGAAAAACTACATTTTACAAGACTACATTTGAACACATCACAATAGGGTTATAATTTACCTTCGCCCAATACTCATTTTTACTGAGCAGAGCTTGAACACATCATAACGTAACTCAATGGAACCTCCGTTAATGGAGCCTTTTAGCTCTGTGCCGTCGGCAGACGAGCCGGTCACTGTGGTTACTCTGAGCAGCATCGTGGGAATGAATTACAATACAATAAGTGTCTGATTAAGTTATTTGTTCCAGATGTTTTAAGGCTTATATTGCAGTTATTGCTGGTGGGAGTGTAACGATACGTTTTTACAACGATACGATACGATTTTCATGGTTCCGATACAATTCAAGGACGATATTTGGCTCATCTAGAGTGATACGATACGATAGGATACGATAGGATACGATAGGATATGATACAATACGATACGATGATTTCAAATCGATACCATAACTTTTTTTGCCAAAAATTCAGTCAGTGTGACTGTGAAATAAACATCCGATACTGGAGAGAGCAGGTCAGGATTCCTCAAAGTTTTTCTTGTAAAGGAATCAGAGATAAATTAAAGGGACTGTTTGTAACTTTTAAGCGTATAAATGTACCGGGTCGGAATCCCATGCGTGCGCTTGCGTATGGCCAGAGTCACTGTTCCTCTGCCTGCTTGCCTTCACTCACACAGCGCGCGTTCTCTCTCTCTCTCTCCACCTCTAGACGAGCATGCGCGCTCACTCTACACTGCAGAAGAGTTAGTTTAGCTCTGAGAATATCTAGTGAATGTACAGTGGATGTTTGTGCAGAAATAACTGCTGCAGCTCCTCCAGACCAACAGAGGTTTCCCGTGTCTTGTGAAGTGACGGGGCTCCGCAGAGAGAAACGTTATCGTCTCTGACCGGGTACCGGTGTCTCCCTGCGGGCGCAGTCAGGAGGCGATAACGTTTCTCTTCCTGCTTCAGCCCCGGCACCGACCCGCTTTAGCTGAAGCAGGAAAAGCCAACACTAGGATCAGCATTGATTCATGGAGAGACCTTCGTCTGGTCAGCTAACATTACTGCCAAGCAGCTGAAATATAGAGTGATATTGTGCTTTGAGCTGACGTGTGTCGCCTCACTGTTTTGAGTGATGCTCGTTCACGTCTATTTAGAGCGAGCAAGCGCGATCCCGACGCTGACTTTCATTGACTTAACGGCCACAGGTGTCGCTGTTAACAAGACATTCTGAAAGTTACAAATAGTCCCTTTAATTATGGATATAAACAAGTAAACAACGATTAATGGCAAATACATACAGCTTTTATTACTGCAACTGCAGGACCCGCTGATTCAGTTCTCAAGATATAAGGCAGTGAAATATTTAACATAAAAAAGAATAAACCAACTTCTATTCATGTTAAATGAAAAGTGGTTTACCCTGCTGCTTCTGTCCTCATTTTCAATATAAACGGTAGATCAATAATACAGAGATCAACCGCTGATAGTGATCAAACCGCTGATAGTGATCAACGGCTGATAGTGATCAAACAGCTGATAGTGATCAAACAGCTGATAGTGATCAAACAGCTGATAGTGATCAACAGCTGATAGTGGTCAACAGCTGATAGTGATCAAAACGCTGATAGTGATCAAACAGCTGATAGTGATCAAACAGCTGACACAGCTTGGTACAGCTTGGGACAGAATCATTCCTCTACAAACGCTGTTTAAATAATCTGCTGATAGTAATCCAGTAGTCCACCTACAGGGTTCATTTGGGCTCTTTTCATACATGAAAACATCTGGAACAACATGTTAAAACTATGTTAGACTGACGTTAGTTGAATTTCTGTTCTGTTTTTTACTTTCGACTCGTCGTGATAATTTGCCTTGCGGACCGTCTGCTCTTCGGCTGGATACGTGAGGCTGATGCTGCGTTCACATAGATATTGTAGCGACCCTGCAGGACTGACATGATAGAGACAAATGGGGAGTTCATGGGGGGGGATGTTGCCCTAGTTAAGCTGGATAGGTCAGGTTCAATAAAAGGGGAGGGGGCAGAGAGAGCAAGGGAGTGGGGGAGAAAAAGCCAGATAAGAGAAGAAGAAAAGTAGAACACTGAGGCATCACTAGTCGCTCACTGAATGAGCTTCTGAGTCCGTTAAAAACACCATGTAATGGATGGCCTCCAAAATGCAGAACTGTTTTAAGTTTGGCCCTTGTCCTCTTTTCTACAGTGACCTCCAGTGAGTCTGGTGCAAGACCAACCACTGAGCCAGCCTTTCTGATCAACTTATTGATCCTGTTTTTATCATCCACAGCGATGCTGCCCCCCCAGCAGAGCACGGCATAAAAAAGAACACTAGCTAAAGTAATTGATAGAAAACATGAAGAAGGGTCTTGCTGACATTAAAAGATCTAAGTTTTCTCAAGAAGAAGAGTCTCAACTGGGCCTTCTTGAATACAACATCAGTGTTCTTTTTCCAGTTTAATTTACTGTCCAGGTGGACACCTAGGTATTTATAGGACTGGACAATTTCAATCGGCTGACCCTTGATTACCACTGGGGAGACCTCCTCCTTCTTCCTTCTAAAATCAATAATCAGCTCTTTGGTCTTCCCAACATTCGGTTTTAAAAAGGTTTTATCACACCAGCTGACACATGATTCAACCTCTGTTTTGTAGGCCAGGTCACTGCCTTGGTTAAGTAGACCCACTAGAGCAGTGTCTTCTGAAAATGTTTGGATTTGACAAGACGCCTGACTCTGCCTGTAGTCAGCGGTGTAGAGTGTAAATAAAAAAGGAGATCAAACTGTGTCTTGTGGGCTCCTGTTTTAGTTAAAATGCTGTCAGACCATTTTTTATCTTGCCTAACATACTGAGGTCTAGATAAAAGATCATTTCGCTAATTTCAGCAAAGATGTCACCACTCTGACAGCTCCCAAAGGTAAAATGAGTGGCCAACCAAAGTCTATCCCAGAGTTAGAGAAAGACATTACAGCTACAATCGAGGATGGCTTTATGCAGAGAATGAGCACTGCAATGGAGCGTGCTTTTGGACATTTTCTGAACAACTCTAGAGGCAGCCTTGTGTCAAGGATGGGAGGAGAACCAAAGGGTTGTGTGACTAGTCCTCTTGAGTCAGAGAGCCATGCTAATGCTAACCAGGCTAACACAAATAATGCGCATGGGACACAGACCCGCAATGATTTATACGTTTAAGAAGTTACAAACAGTCCCTTTTAATATGAATGAATTGCATGTTATTTACTGTCCAATCTCATCACCAGAAAAGAAAGCTGATATATTGATTGAGTCGGCATTGAATTCAATGACACCTTTTGTTTTGTTGTTGTTTTTTGGACTGGCCATCGGGAAGTTTGGGAATTTTCCTCGTGGCCTAGTCTTGTGCCTTTCTTTACCCAATCCCAGCGTAATATATTAATAGCTTTATTTATATAGCAGTTAGGCTATATACAGATATTCAATAGGTCATCTTAGCTGCAGCAACACAGCTGCAATCAGTAATAGCAGGCAGCAGCACTCATTACTGAAACGTGTCGTTGATCTAAAGAGGAAACCTGAGAAGGTGCGCAAAAAATAGAAAAAGGCTTTGCTGGCTGATGTTGCAAAGTGTGCTAAAATAACGGATTTATACAAGCAGTGTGCCGGTGATGATGAGGAAAAAAAACATTGTGAAGATAATGTGCTTTGTAGTGTGCATGTAATATGCTTTGTGTGATATAGTGTAAATATAGTGTTATTTATGTGAATATACAGTGTGAATATAGAGTTGTGGATAGTCTGCTGGCTCTAATGTAGCTCTGTGTGCAAACACATTATTTTAAATAATACAAACAGGCTAATAAGAGAAATTAGGAGTCTGGTG
>CAKAKR010062676.1:16912-35971 GCA_916700685.1 Adelosebastes latens
GTTGGTGCTGAGGTAGATCTGAGTGTCGTCGGCATAGCAGTGGAAGTCCAGGTTGAAGTGGCGGAGGATCTGACCGAGGGGGAGTAAGTAGATTATGAACAGGAGTGGACCGAGTACAGAGCCTTGGGGGACACCTTGTGTGACTGTGGATGTGGCAGAGGAGTTGTTGTGAAGGGAGATGAAATGAGATCTGTTAGTGAGGTATGACCGGAGCCAGCTGAGTGCAGTACCTTCGATACCGATGTCTTGGAGTCTAATATAGTGTTACTTATGTGAATATACAGTGTGAATATAGAGTTGTGGATAGTCTGCTGGCTCTAATGTAGCTCTGTGTTCAAACACATTATTTTAAATAATACAAACAGGCTAATAAGAGAAATTAGGAGTCTGGTGAACATTCTGTAGGCTACACACAAACATGGAGAGGAAAACCGTGGAACATTAGTTTCACTTAATAAATGATTCGTTGATGGACAGACATGTTCTGTCAGTTGGAATTTGGTGTATGAGATTGGAGCAGCTTGACTGCTTTTTGTTGCCAGTCTGCTCCTCAGTGCCAACGATTAAAAAAATGCCTCTTTTCACAGTATATGCATATGGCGACTACAGTATAGTGGTGTTGATTACTAATCACAGCGCAGATCACATTGCACTTTAAATGCACTTCAGTATAGACAACAGTGCACATGCCATTCAAATGCACATCATATGCATTCATATGTACATCATTAAGTGAACACATCACTGTACAAAGGCACTCCAGTACCGTAAGTACAGTAAGTTACTTCAATTAGTTAGCTGGTGGGTCGGTCTCAGGCTCAATGTATAATTTCAGCCTAGTAGTCCTGCCGACAAGAACATTATTCATTTTAAGCCACTGCCTCTCAATAACCCTCTGTTGTTTATGTCCCACAAGCACTGCTCTCTCTCTCTCTCTCTCTCTCCCCTCTCTCTCCTATTACTCAGGCTTCTCTGTGCTGGACTATCAGTTGTTCTGTGACGTCTCTCTGCCTCTCTGGTGGTGACTCATTCCACATGACGGACCTGGACTTCCGTCCTCCAGGAGATTTAGCCTCTCTAACAATTTGCCTCAGTCCAAGGGGGCTTATTGGCATGGGTAACATACGTTTATATTACTAAGCAACTGTGAATTAAAAACAAAAATATGTTCCTCTCTCTAGGTTCATGGTGGAGAGGAGGTTGTGTTGATCTGGCTCTATCTATCTTGACTCGGAGAGGAGGCGATCTGTCACACATACTGTAGATGTAGGGTTCAGTGTGTCAGGAGTGGTCGTAGAGGGACATTCTGATGAGTTGAACGTATCTGTTACCTGCCTTGTAGACGGCTGTCAGGTGATGAAACACCCTTTAATGACCATTTACAGTTGACTAGATGATGCTGACGTCATCACAGTTGTGGACATTTGTAGTACCCGACGCTACGCAGCTAGTTCAATATGGTTCCACTCACTCATATGATCATTTACAGATGAGAAAAATGAATAACTGAACCAAAGCTGCGTGTTGGATTTAAGCAACATTTTGAAGAATGACAGGCTGTTTGCTGTGTGCCTTAGCTCGCTGATACTGATTCACATTACAGCAGCATCTGAAATCGACCAGTTCACAGTATGGTTATAGTGCTCCAGTGCAACCAGCTGGACATTCCTATTCTACAATATGGAATGATTTAAATTACTAGTGCAATTTAGTTGGACCATTTATAAGATCTTAACTGCTTCATTGATCCAGTTACTAATTCACTTATTCATTTATTCACCCATGTTTAGCCTGTTAGCTCTTTAGTGGTTGTTGGAAGGACTACAGATGATGGACTGAAGCCCGGGGAACACACAGGGAACATCAGCAGTGTGGCGGCTGTTGTATTTTTATTTCAGCGTCCTTGTTAACAGTTTAGAGCTGCCGGCGTGAGCAGCACAGCTCGGCTGCGTGTCCTCTAGAGATTCCAGGTCTGTATCTGTAGAATATGTCACAGACAGTTAAGGTGATCTTTTGACTGTATATTGACATCATACCAGCAACATTACTACAGTTTCAATGTCTGTATCTGTGAGATATCTGAAATATTAACAGGACTGTGTTGTAGAACATGCAGTGACTTGCAGGGCTCAATGAATGAATATAGTATGGGGTTTTAATTGTGGATAATTACTATTATTTACAATTGAGCACACGCTTCTTAACCTTTTTTCTGTCTAAAATAAATATAAATTATATTTATAATGAAATGAAATGGCCATTATGAAAGGCAAACTCTATGTAGAAAGAAACGGCTGGCAGCAGCAGCAGCCCAGCAGTAGAAATGCTGCCGGTGTGGACGACACGCGTGAGAAACGCAAAAGCACAGCGTGGCAGCCATCACTCACTGCTAACGCACCCCGTGTGTCTCGGCCGTGAGACAGGGTCAGTCTTTTAGTTAGCCACTGTCCAACACTGAATGCTGCTTTGTTTCAAAGTCTGTGATGACTGTGTAGTGTATATTGGTGACTGCACCTTTAAAGGCTTATAGAATTCTGATCAATTCTGATCAATTGACGCCCTTTGGCTTCACTTTAGGGTTCAGGCAACAAAACAACTATAATTAGGTTTAGGAAAGAACTACATGGTTGGGCTTAAAACTATTAAGTTTGTAAAGTCAAAATGACACTGAACTTTGTGAACACGGGACAAGAACCAACAGCAGATTGTAACGGGACTCGAACAGCAGCCTCCTGGATGAAAGCCTTGTGTTTGTTGGACCCATCCACCTCCACTCCCACCCGGTTTGTCTCTTTCGCTGCAACGCGGGGTGTATTTCATACCTAAAGGGTGCCTTGTGCGCTGGTACCGGATGCTGATGGCCGTGACAAAGCGTTGGTATTTAACGCCCTGAGAATGAGAACGCGCTGGTCAATTAACCAGAAGACACATTTAACAGAGCTGCTCCTGTACATGAATCCTGTGCATACAAAGTCCAACGTCATCCATGACCAAGGTCAACAATGAACTGACATGTATATTCAGTTACTACCTCTACATAGTAGTTTTCATTGTTAGTGGCGGAGTCTGCCATTCCTGTCCGGATTTAAATTACATTCACTCACATGAGGGATTCACAGGTAACAATGCAGCATGTAATCCAGTGTAACTTTATCTCATTGATATCAGCCTTGCTCTTGGGCGGCTGTGGCTCAGAGGGTAGAGCAGGTTGGGCGGCTGTGTAGAGCAGGTTGGGCGGCTGTGGCTCAGAGGGTAGAGCAGGTTGTCCACCAATCGGAAGGTCGGTGGTTCGATCCCCGGATGCTCACATGTCGATGTGTCCTTGAGCAAGACACTTACCCCCAAATTGCTCCCGAAGGCATAGCCACCGGTGTGTGAATGAGTATTTAGATTAGATCCTGATGGGCAAAGTTGGCACCTTTAGCAGCCTCTGTCATCAGTGTATGAATGTGTGAATACTGACATGTAGTGTAAAGAGCTTTGAGTGGTCGGAAGACTAGAAAAGCGCTATATAAATGCAAGTCCATTTACCATTTAATGTTCACTCTCTGCTGAATGACGTTACTGCTAATGCAAACCGAACATCCTACTACCGCCGCTACATGGGGTGGCTTTCATTTTGAAGAAGCCACAGAAAACATGACTGTATTTGTCACTCACATGTTGCCACTGTTTCATCAAACATACGTGTAACCAGATCACTGCTGCTCGGTGCACGATGGAAAAAGGTGGATTTCTGTAAACAGACACACCGTTTGCTCTTCTGTTGTATTTCTGACAAAGTAGTTGCTCAACAAGTGTGTGATGTAGTATTACTTGCTGTTACCATGGTAACCACAGGTGTTACCAAATCAACCGGGTCTGAAATCCTAAGGATTACAATTTAAAGCCATTGTCACATTATTTATGATAATAATGAACATGATTTATATAACTCTTTTTTTAACAAGGTTACAAAGTGTTTTTCAGAAAAAAACAACAACAAAAAAACCCCCATAAAAACTAAAAACAACAACAAAACAAGAATGGAATAAAACACAAACAGAGGGATCAAAAAACACCGGAGGATAAAATAAAATTAAAAAATATAAAAAATGTCCAGGGAGGGATGATAAAACCCGGCAATATATTAAATATTAATCAACACTTTACTATAAAAGAAAGTTTTAAGAAGAGATTTAAAATATGCTAATAAAGTAGCCTGTCTGATCTCAATAGGCAGAGTGTTCCACAGCCTGGGGGTTCTAACAGCAAAGACCTGGTCACCTTTGGTCTAGGACCGACGAGCAGAGCTGCATCCACCCATCTAAAGGAACGCACAGCCACATAAGGGGGCAATAAATCCTTGATATCATTTGGAGCGAGGCCATTTAATGCTTTAAAAGTGATCAGTAAAATCAATACGGTACATAACAGTGTAAGTTGACTAGGACGGGAGTAATGTGTTCTTACCTCTTAGGGTGCTTTCACACCTAACCTGTCTGGTTCGGTTACAACAAACTCAGGTCCGTCTGCCTGATAAGGGCGTTTCGTTGAGGCTGGACAGAAAGCTGTCAGTCAGACCCGAACAACAGACATTTTTTTAGACTTTACTTTTATAAGTGGTGGCTATGTTGTGTGGCGATGCGTTATAAAGTCACATAGGGGGGTCTGGGGGCATTCCCCCCAGAAATCTGGTGCATTCTGGTCATGATTTTTATCCCTGGCAAAGGCAGCAATTTATGCATGAGAAGTGTAGAATAACACATTTTACCTTCAAAAATGATGCTACTAGTGATGGAGTCTATTTCTCTCCTGAACAAAACAACTTGTACTCGTTTAAACTGTCCAACTATATTTTAGAATAAAAATTACACAAATATCTGTACTTATTACTTACTTATTGTCTCTATTAACTTTAAAGGCAGTTACTTACACTTTGTGTTACTGCTGCAACTCTGCACTTGACAGAGCAGATTGAAATATCGCTTTTCTACATGTTTATGCTTGTTGAAGAAGTGGCTATTGGCTTTTTACCCACAAAGGTTTTATGCACTTAACGTTACAGTAATGAGCGTAGTTGGAGGTTGAGGAGCTCAGCCCCGACACAGAGAGAGGAGGAGATTCAGCAGCATGATAATAAATTACACTAAAACAAAAAATAAGTACCAAGAAGTATGTGCATATTCAATAAAATTGCAATACCTTTGATTATTTTGCAGAAAATAGACATATAAACTGATGCATATTCCGCAGGCAGCAGGAACAAGCTTTGACGGCCATCTCCCTCGCTATTTAACAAACATCAACAAACCAAAAAACTGACCAATTGCAAGTTGCGTGGCAACACGCATTATTGCAGCCTCCATGAGGATCTTATTCTTTGTCAAATTTTAGTTTTTTTTCTATAAAATTTCCATAAAATTTGAAGCAAATACTACCAACACGTCATCCCAACTCGTCACATAACTGACGCTTTGTCAGACCTCTCTGTGTCAGTTTTTGGTCAAAGTAAACACGTACTTAAAGTGGCAGTAGGCAACAATTTGTTGGCATAATTTGGCAAAAATTCCATAATAACCTTGCAGCATATTGTAATTCAAGTGTTCTGAGAGATAACTA
The DNA here is from genome assembly GCA_916700685.1 of Adelosebastes latens. Classification (NCBI taxonomy): domain Eukaryota; kingdom Metazoa; phylum Chordata; class Actinopteri; order Perciformes; family Sebastidae; genus Adelosebastes; species Adelosebastes latens. The sequence continues at coordinate 22,514 of CAKAKR010062676.1, forward strand.
GACTTCTGCACCTCCTCATGGCTCTGTTTTCAGGCTTTAGAACATCTAGCCCGTGACGGGAGACTTTGACCAATCACAGGTCATTTCAGAGAGAGAGCGTTCCTATTGGCTGTTCTACAAAAGGAGATGCGCGTTCACGTCTCTGGTCTCTGCAGATAGTGAAAGCCTCGGTCAATGGCGGAACAACCTACTGAAAAGCTTGCTATTCCAGCATTGGCAGCAACTGCCTACACCTCAAAGCAACCCAAAAAAAGAAAGACAGACTTTTCAAAAAGACAGTCTAAGTCAAGTCGATGTTTATGTTTCTGTAGCTACTGTAGCTAGATCCTTGAATCACAGTATGTCATCTCAAAGGGCTTTATAGACCCACAAGTTTACTAAGAAAAACAACGGACGGTAATTCCCATAGAATTGCCGCTATATAACGACACATCACAGTCAGTAGTACTCGATACAGTAACCTGTATGAGTAACGCTACTCATAATTCCCCGTTCAGTATTGTTTCTTGTCCTGTTGGGGAAGCGCGTTTTCCACCGAGATAATCTAACCTCTAAATTGTTATAAACCAGTTTCTTTAGTTTTCGTGGTTTGCACAAAACAAACAGCCTTCAAACTACCCCATGCCCATCCCCCATCCCCCATCCCAGCAACATCCACCCCCTGGATAGTTATTTGTGTTTACAGTCATAATGTGAACAGGGCTTGCAGCAATTATTATTTAGCGAACTAAACTATTACTATTACTATTTTTTATATGTTATTGAGTCCTGATTTCCAAATTACATTCCATTTTGTGATTCATATTTACCCTTTTATTTTGTTTTTCAACAATAAGCAAGCTAAGCTTCATCTCCCCCCCCCAAACACTAACCCCCACCAGCAGTGGAGTTAGGTTTCACCCTCATTCACAACCTGTACAGTCATTTCTTAGTAATCTGAGCCTAGAATGTCATCATTTCTTATTTAGACTTTGTTTTATATTCCTTTTGCAATGACATGTATGATCAAAATCTATAGTGGTATTGTATGTATTTGTTTTGCAGCTATGAGAAGATAAGGGTATTGTCAACACCGCACAAGGTTGGACACTTTGCCAGACTGCCAGACCCAGCGGTATCTTGCATTTTGGCTGAATCTCTCTCCGACCGGTGAGTCTAACTTGTTTTGTTTTTTTGGCTATTATGTGCAATCAGAATTGCTGTTAAGTAAGTAAGTTCTTAAAATTGACAACAGTATACCCACTAAAACGGAAGTATATTAGTTTTATAATATAAGGTCAAATTTATATATGAATAATTCTAATGAATGCTGCCCTTGCATAGGCAGCAGTTTTGCAAATTTCTCACAAATTCATTTTTCAATAACCATCTTTTCCTGTTTCGGTCATATGCTAATTTCATTATGTCAGATACCGGACGCTGGACAACAAGAAGTCGCATTGACACACTAAAAGAGACGCATTGACACGTTGTCATCAAAATGATATGGTACTATAGCGTGAGAGGCAGCGTAAGAAACTTCTGAACCAACAAAAGACCAGCATAGAGTTGCATGCTAAATAAGTTACTTATTCAAGTCCTGGGAGGCTCTTGCGGTTGACAGCACAAGGTGGATGAGCACCTTGCACCAACACCTCATGACGGGGGAGCAAAAACTGAAGGACGCAGCGGCAGACAAGAGGGCCCGAAGGAAAGAACGCAGCAACGCTGGCAGACCAGAAACCACACACTGATGTGACCTCTGTGATGGAGACTGCTACTCTCACATACAGTAGAGCTTTTCAGTCACAAGAGACGCTGTACCAGACAGCCAGACCCCGAGGATGCGCCAACCATGGTCACACCCTGACCGACGGAGGCCTATGATTGATATATGTATAACAGCAGCCTTTTTAAAAAATATTATAGCCTATATATATATATGGCCTATATGTGTGACATTATAGTCCAAACTCAACAACTAAAGCAGGTGGTCATCCTTCAATGGATTTATTTATACAAAAACAATGGTAAGAATAACAATAAGTAAAATGTAAATACACCCCAAAAATATCACATCACACACATTATTACAATCTTTTGTCTAACAGGTAACAGAATGTAGCTGCAATTTGAATATATAAACATTCCAAATACCTATAATTTACAGTGCTCATTTTGTGAGGGGGGGGGGGAAGTAGTTTCAGAGCCTGCGTGGGATAAAGCCCACATATTGGTGGTGGGGGTCAGGGTATCTGTCCCTAATCTTCCACACACAACAGCTTGGTATCACTATTCTGTTACCGACCCAATGATCCATACTGCCATACAACAAACTGCCGGTAAGCAGCATACCGGAACTGTTTGTTGTCCTCTCCGGGATTGGGTACGTCCTGCTGAGCCCTTATGTCGTTTCAGATCCTCCTGGCCAGGCGAAGGACACCCTCATGGAGGATGTAGAGGTCCACATGAGGTAGCAGGGACATGCAGTCCTGTGGTGGCTGGCCACAGCACTTTCTTTCCACGTCAGTGGGCATTTCCCTGCACCTCATGCAGACACACCACTCAGGTTGATTGGGGTCTTGGCCAGGAGGACCTTGTGGAGGAGCGCTGACCATCACATCAAAAATGAGGCTGGGATCCCTCAACAGACATCTCCCCAGAAGTTCCTGACACTGCTGCAGGCTCAAACACTGAATTCTGGCCTGGAAAGCCAGTAGATCAGGGAAAAAGTGTTACTTTATGAATAAACAATAATGATCATGATGTGGACATAAAGTATGGACATGTTATATTTTGAGATACCTGTTCATCTGATATCCGTCGAGCTTGTAGTTGTTGAAGTCGTCTTCAGCCAGAGGGTCTTCAAGCTGACTCTGTCCTCTCCCCCGGCCAGACCCTCTCCCTCTTCCTCGTCCACTCCTAGCCGGCTGCTCCGGGACATAGTCAGGATCTGACTCGACGGTGCTCTGTCAGTAATATATATGTAACAAATATAAAATTACCTATTTGCATTATAAAAAACATCGTCATGGTTTTATTTATTTGCAGATGTGTAAAGTTGTCTATACAGACTAAAAACACTAAAGTTAGAAAGATAGCGTTACTGAAACTTGAAGAAGCAACTGGCCGTTGGCTAACGTCAGCCAGCTAGCTATGCTATAGATTGAATAAAACATTGGGCTACGTTGTTTCAAAGTTTTAGCTCGTCATTTCGTCTAGAAAACAAACAATTGCTTTAATTTGGTCTATAAACGAAACACTTCAGACGCATCAATGTCGTCGGTCTCTAGCGTTATTTTACACTAAGCATAAATACTGTTTGTTGTCATATGTTCAAAGTTGTCCGTGGTAGCTAATTGTGGTCTGTGACAAAGTATTTTTCTCACCTGTGAATCGGCCATGGCAATTGTTTATGCCGTTAGAAGGTAATGTTACTCCGGGTCTGGCTCGCTGCCGGTAGCCTCCTCAGATGAAGCGAGCACGTATGAAGCGTATGCATATGCCCGTTCTCGAGTGGGGGGAGGGGCTTCGGACAGAGAGGAGAGAGCTACTCGAGGGGATGCAGGATTTTGCGTTTTCCGGATTCTACGCACTGCAGCTTTAATGTTATGAATTAAACAAAGCCTCATCCACACCAGGAACATCAGGAGAGCGTGGCGGCTGCGTTACCTGTTGTTTTTTATTTTGGCGACTGTGTTAACAGGTTAGAGCAGCTACACTGCCCGCGTGAGACACGCGTCTCAGCTGCGTCTCTTCTAGAGAATAGAGGTCTCGCCTATTTTCGACGCGTGCCGCGCGTCTCACAGCAGCTACAGTGAAAGTGATGTATTGACTATATACTAACATCATACCAGCAAGATTACTACAGTTTCAATGTCTAGTCATCTGTAGAATATGTCACGGACATGAAAAAAAGTAAAGACTTATTTTTAAATCAACACGTCCTCCTTTCATTTCAAAATAAAAGCCCTCATGCGTCTTTTCTGTGGACAGAATTCCTTCATTTGTTAACATAAGGCTTTTATTCTGAAATATGTGCTGGACAGTGTTTTAGAACATGCAGTGACTTGGAGAGCTCCATGAATGAATATAGTACGGAGTTTTAATGGTAGATTACTACTATTATTCACAAATTACCACACGTTTCTTAACCTTTCTCTGTCTAAAATAAATATAAATTATATTTATAATGAAATGAAATGGTCATTAAAAGGCAAACTCTATGTAGATAGACAGCAGCAGCTGCAGCAGCAGAAACGCAGCTGGTGTGAACACCCGATGCGTGAATCACGCAGCCGCCACACGCCCTTCACGTTCCCTGTGTGTCCCGGGCGTTAGGTTAAGGCTACAAAACCACTTAATTAGGTTTAGGAAAAAACTACATAGTTGTGCTTAAAATGACTGTTTGTACAGTGAAAATTTGACTTGACGTTGTGAACACGGGACAAGAACAGCGGTCTCCTGGATGAAAGTCTTGTTTGCTTCATCACCACAGTGTTTACTGTTACCACGCATGGGTTTACATTGTAGTTAATGAAAAGTCCGGTGCGTCTCATACTGGTGCTAGAGGGTGCCTTGCGCGATGGTATCAAGCACTGATGGCCGTGACAAAGCATCGATATTTGACACCCTGGGAATGAGAACGGGCTGATACTATGCATAAAATCTTATTTTACGTTTGCGGTAAAAATAAGCGGACTATGATGAAACAAATAATTCACTATTGATGGAAATCCATAAGTAGACAGAGTTCTGCCACCTATGGTCCACTTCCAAGCGGACTCTGGTGCGGTTCGCCGTTTGTCGTGTGAAAGCAAGCGAACCAAACACAGAATTTTATTGTAGCAAATATGTGATTTTAGGATGATTTCAAAAGCTAAACTACTATTAAATTCATCTGCTGATCATGAAATCTGTTCAGGAAGCAATCTATATTTAATGTATAGAAGCACGTCATTGTGGGTGTTTTCCCTGATTAATATGTCCAAAGCTGTTAAAACTGCAGTGCTTGTATCTGGCTAGCGATCCCTCATGCATGTCGGTCCGCTCCCCGATGTTCGGACTATGCGTTCGCACCAGTCATCTGGGAGCGTTTAAGTGCTGCATAAACTTCTGTCAGTCACCTAAATTTGATTTCCCCACGTGGGTTCTGATGATGCAGGATGGCAATCGCCAAAACTGTCCAATCGCCAAAACTGTCCAATCAATGAGTTAACTGTCAGTCTGTAGAACTTCATGTTTATTCCTCTGGTTCGTTTATAAAAATGCAGCGTGAACAGGAACCGGACCAGAACTAAAATGCTAAAATGATCCTATCTTGATCCGCACCAAATTAACTGGATTGCAGGTGTGAAAGCACCCTCAGTGCATTAGTTGGAGTCGGTGAAGGAAGCTCTGACTGATACCGACATGAAGTGCATTACAGTAATCCAGGCGAGAGAAAATAAAAGCATGTATAACCTGATGTAAACTTGAAGGAGACAAAAAAGATCTGATTTTAGAGATCCTGCTGAGAGAAGCATGACTTTACTTTAGCATCAAAACAGAGATCTGCATCAAATATTACACAAAGATTTCTGGCAGCCTGCTACATACTTTTTTTGGGAGGGAAGCAAGCTTGCTGTGAACCAGGGTGGTAGAGTTTGTTGGACCAATGGCTATGATCGCCGTTTTAACATTGTTATGTGATTTTGTAAATTTTGTGACATCCAGCATTTAGCATCATTGAAGCAGGCGAGGAGGTTATCCAAGCTGTTGGAGTTACTGGACTGGAGAGGGACATATAGCTGTGTGTCATCCGCATAACAATGATGGGAGACACCATGTTTTCTGAATGAAAAGGCTGATAGGAAGAAAGCATGTACATCGAGAACAACAGAGGGCCAAGAATAGACCTTTGAGGAACCACCACAATTAAAATGAGCAACAGAGGAACTGGCATTTTCTATAAGAACAGAGAAAGTTCTATTGGAGAGTAATGAACGTAGCCGATGTAGAGCTGTTCCCTCTAGACCAGGTATGGGCAAACTACGGCCCGTTGGGCTTTTTAATCCGGCCCGTCGAATATTGGTACAAAATTGTCCAAATTATAATAAAGACCGCATTCATTTTGCCTTTTTCCTGCAATACCCGGCGTTTCAGTTGATCCCTCTCCCCAGTACGAACCCTCTAATAGCTCTTATTTAAAAAATTAAGTTTTTAAAGTTGTAAAATGAGCTAACAGCTGAATCCAGAGTTATTTTCCTCGAAATAATGAACCCGCATCAGACCCACGAGACTGTGCCGCCCTGCGCGCTCATGTGACATATCGGGTTCTGTCTGCCAGCTTCCTGCTAGCTGTAATAATGGAGATATTGGCAGTAATTCATCACTTTTATCGTCTTATAATACACCCATGGACTGTATGCTGTAAAGCCTGTGCCGTGAATGTATTCATGCATTCCGTTAATGTAACGTACGTTAATTAACATCTCCGTTCCCAAACAACCGGGTAGTAACTACTAGGTAGTAGAGTAGCACAACACAAACGGAATTTAACGTAGCTAGGCTATTATTATTATTATTATTATATCTAATGCAGTTAAGCACGAACTGAGATTCTCATATCCTTTTGCAGCGCCGCTGTCTCCTAAACAAACACTAGCTGCTGCGGTTAGCAGGCTAGGCTACTACAGCAGTAGTACCAGACTGCTACCAGCTAGCTACGAGCGAGTAAGCTCATGAACGCGCAGTAAACTCGTGTACGCTACGTTCATGTGAGCGAGCCGTGACGCAAGGCCTATGGAAAGGAGGCTGGGTCACGGGTCTTGAGGTGTGGTGTATGACACATATGCAGTGTAACTGAAGCTGCGGTCGTGCGTTTTGATTGGCTCAACTTTGGCGAGATTTTACTGCGCATGTGCTGTACCCCTGAAGATATGACGCGTGACCTAGCCTCCTTTCTATAGGCCTTGCCGTGACGGCGGCATGACGCAGCGTGACGACTGTGATCATGTAGTGAAGCCAGTCGTAAAACTCGTTAACTGTAGGCTATACGAGCGAGGGGACTTCAGCATCGTCAATTTATTAAGTTCCTTGAGGAAACTGATGCTGATCACCAGGACTTGCTTTATCACTCTCATGTCTGCTGGTTAAGTTTGGGGAAAGTATGTCGACGAGTGTGGGAGCTCAAAGGGGAGATTAGCTCATTTTTGGAGTTAATCAGCAAAGCTGACGATTTTCCCGAGCTGAGCGACGCAGATTGGCTTTGTGATTTTGCTTTTGCTGTGGACATATTGACACACATGAATGAGCTGAACATGAAGCTACAAGGGAAAGATCAATTTGTGCATGAAATGTACACAAATGTGAGAGCCTTCAAAGCCAAGTTGACTTTATTCTCAAGACAAATTTCAAACAAATCATTCGCTCATTTCCCCACACTAGCGACACTGAAAGAGGCCCCTCAACATGTGAAGAAATACAGCAAATCGCTGGACGACCTGCATGGAGAATTCTGCCGTCGGTACTCTGATTTTGAAAAAATTGACAAGTCACTTCAGCTGGTGTCATGTCCCCTGTCACAAGACTATGAAACAGCGCCGCAGGAGTTGCAATTGGAACTGATTGATCTTCAATGTGACTCCGTCTTAAAGGAGAAGTTCAACTCCCTTAAACTGGATGAGTTTTATGCTTCACTAAGCGAAACCAAGTTTCCAAACATCAGGAGGATGGCACAGAGGATGCTGGTGTTGTTTGGCTCTACCTACGTGTGTGAGCAGACGTTCAGCGTGATGAACATCAACAAATCACGCCACAGATCCCAGTTAACTGATGAACACCTCAGATCTGTCCTGAGAATTGCCACAACCAAACTGACACCAAACTTTGATGCACTGGCAAAAAAGGGTGACCAACAACACTGTTCCCACTGAAATTAAATGTAAGTTTTCTTTACTTTTTAGTTAATGGCTTTTACTTGTAATTTATATTAGTTCACACAAACGCTCTCCATCCATCTGATACTGGCCCGGCCCGTCTGTCAAATTTTAAAACTCATTGTGGCCCCTGAGCCAAAAAGTTTGCCCACCCCTGCTCTAGACCAACCCAGGAGAACGGAGTGATCGATCATGTTGAAAGCAGCCCTCAAATCTAAAAGCACCAGGACTGAGCAGTCACTTCTATCAGCTGGTAAAAATATGTCATTAGAGACCTTCACAAGTTCTGTCTGTGCTATGGCAAGCTCCAAAACCTGACTGTAAAGTGTTTACAAATATTATTGTTATTCACAAAAGAGATACGTTAGGTTGAAATTACTTTCTCCAGCACCTTAGGTAAAAACAATAATAATGTTTAAAGATCGTTGCTGAAGGTGGGTAGATGTCGAGGATCAGGTGAAATTTGAGACTGAATGCGCTCTATCTTCCCAAAAAAATGAGCAGCACATTCCTCTGTCCAGTCATTACCAGTTCAGGGTATGTACTGGTTGGCCCAACTGGTTGGTATCTAGGGTCATAATTTTAAGTTCTCAGATACCATTTAACTATCGGACCTCTTAGAACAATTAATTACATTTATTCACAATAAATGACATTGTATTGGCAACATTTGACATACACAGAGACCTATTCCGACCGATAAGTGTGGGTTTGTGTACTGAATGCTTCAAATAAGAGAACAATCAAGGGAGTCATCAGGCACCGCTCTGAAATAATAAAAGGTTTAAATTGGTGCCAGAACACATTGATGCTTGGGGGGGGGGGGGGATTTATAAATGCACCTGATGTTCAACCCTCTGCCCTGAGGTGTTAACTTAAAGTTAAAGGCAGGTTGTAATAAATAAATTACATCAATCTGTGACATTGTCAAACATGCGTATGGTCCATGGATGCCGTTGGGTTTGACTTTACCGGTGAGTGTGGTTCTGTACATCCCCAGTCTGAGGCCCCAGCTGTCTCTGTCTGCTCCCCCTGTTTCAAGAGCTGCTTCATGTTATTATTAGACAGACAGACACACAGATGCCACCTGAGGCATGATGAAAGATTCCAGAGATGTGTTATTATGCAAAATTATTCACATATGCAGATAAGTTGGATCTTGGCTGTAATTGCGAGCGACTGCAAACACAGGTACTCCATATATAATTACAGACAGACGGGGTGTGTTGAACCATGTATGTCTGTGCATGCCTACATACCATATGTAGTGTGCAAATGTCTGTATGAGCATGTGGTGCATGTGTGAATGTGTTTACATGCACGGGTGGAATTAGTCATTTCTGGGATGCAGTGAATCCAACTCTTCCTTTTCTGCTTCATGCTGAAGAATGTCGTTTTCCCTTTTATTGGGGTACTGTGCAGCTAATAATTGTTTTGGGTAAATAGCAGTACAATATCCTATGGCATCTGCTGCTGATATGTACAACAAAAAGCCACATTTATTTATTTTTGTTTTAGCCTGTAAAGAGAAGAACTTTTGAAAAAGGTTGTTTTCTATTAAAAACACAAGCTTTTGCTTTATTTTTCTGGCTGTACCTGGCTGCCATGCATCTCAACGAGAATGCAGAGCAAGACCAAAGCTGTCTGCAGGATGACGTTCCCGAAGTCCAATAAGGGAGAATGTACAGCCGAGCCTGTCGAGATGCAGCAAACATTCAGGAAGTTAAAAACAGATTTTTTATTATAAACACTAAAGTATACAAATGTAAAATAACCAACCGGAAGTTCACACTTAGTTATCATTTCAATTACTCTAAACTTGTAATCTTCAGACTTATGTGGCATCAGTCCTAAATCGCAGTAAAACGTTCTGTTTACATCGTTGACATCATATTTTGCAGAATACGTGAGTGACCTGATGAGGATGTTGTTGAGGACCCCACCAGAGACATAGAGCAACTCAAAGAAACCCCCATCCCAGAGGACCTGACTGCACAGTTTGAGGGACCCTCATGTGTCACGTTTCAGAACCCAACACAGTCGCCAGCAAGATGAGGAAACTCCTGGCGTATCCGTCCAACAACACACGCTTGGGTGACGACCCTGACGTCTCTTCCAAGGTATCCCCAACAGCAACTTACAAAACTGTTTGTTATGAATGATGTAATGTATGTATATCCACAGTAGCTGTATTACTTACAGTAGATGACGGTCGGCGTGCCCCCAGCATCGAGAAACAGACAGGAGTACCGACACCGGAGCAAAACAGTGCTGTGGATGGGGACGGCAGCAAAACATATTTTAGCCACCTAAAAGTGGGGCTCACCTAAAAAAATGGTATCCATTTAAATTAACAATATATTTAGAATATTTTGCAAACTGAACTGAAAGTGAAACACATCTCCACTGTTTTTGTCATCTGAGCCTGCTGGCTGTGGAGAGAGCAGAGATCAGTTCAGTTCCAGCTTTGTTCTCACTAACGCCGCTCCCTCTCTTCATTCACTCTATAGCTCGCTCCACCATCGCTGCTCTCTCTCTCTTTGTCGTTGAGCCGTGAGTGAGGGGCCAACTTTGAATGCCGTGTGTCTACAAACAGCGACTGACAACCGTTGCATATTATACCTTTAAATACTTTCAGTCACTTCATGGATCATTAGGAGCCCTGAGATGCAATTATTTCTCCCTGCAGTAATTATTATCTGAACTCATCTCATCACAAACTCTTTTAGGTGGAAGAAGAGAAAAAACAACTTCCCATGTGAAACTCATTTGCATCTGGTTATTTCCCTCTGGTGGAAGTTAACGTATTACCATGGCAACCCCCATGCATTGTTAATGTGGTCTAAATCTGTGTCTCTTATTGGATCTTTAATCAAATTTTAATTAACAATCTACTCAATGAACTCCCTAATTACTGTAACACCCAAAAAGTGTGTTTCTTGTCTTTAACAGCGTTATTTAGGCCAATGTAATTCTGAACTGTAATCTAATTACAATGCAGGTAAAGTATAACTGTTGCATCATACTGTTATTCACTCTGTGTTCCATCAGGAATTAAGGATTTCACAACAGGACAATAACACATGTGTATGCACTCCTGCTTATTAATTATTATTCAGGGAGGAGGGAGGAACTATTTAAAGGTGCTATTGATAACACTGATAACGTTCAGCCACTAGGTGTAGCTACAGGCCTACATTAGGTGTGTGTGCTGCGCTGCCGTAGTTTCAGCGGGAAGATCAGCTGTTCTAGAGGCGGAGCATCGTAAAACGCATTTCATTCAATAGACAGAAAGAAAATAAAACTCACCAAAACTGTCCTGGTTAGTCTTTACAACAATCACCAACTCTGGTTCTTTCAGTTGCCCACCCACATCTGATGTGATCTTCATTCTACAGTGTTAAAGGGAACTATAACGTTAGGTAACTGGACACAACCGTCCCTAATGCTAAGATGCTAACGTAGCTCCTCAGGGATTGAAGTTGTTATTTTTCTCACTTTGACAATCTAACCGGTGTCAACACATTCGTTCAGGTTGTGAGGACGATGGCTGCTGGTAGCTGTTGGTTTCGTTTAAATATGCCGAATTGTAATTTTATGGGACGATTAAGCTAAGACAGCTAATATGTGCTAACGTCACTATTAGTGTATTCTGCAGCCTGATGGAGACACCAGAGTCAAACTCAGACATTTATCCGTTTTCTCCACGCTAGCTGGCGACTCAGAGATACCGCGTGGTACCAACATCGATATACTGTTGGCTCTCAAGCCTCGTTAGAAGTGGGAACCAAACGTCAGATATCTTCCACAGAGATGAACCAAAGATTAAGTTTGGAACCGTCAACATTTTTTAATTGATTAGTTCACAATCATATATATTTTTATATATGGGGAAAAGCCATGATTTTAGGAAAGGCCATGATTTTATTTGGCACCTTTCTAAAAGCTCTGTGGATGTAATATTATATGTTAACTATTTTGTCTACATGCATACAGTATGTTATCATTAAGACCTTTAAAGTAAAAAGCAATAGTCCAATGTCAGTCAATAAGGCACATCTGGGGAAATCAAAAGAACCGCAATCTTCAGTGCTAAGATCCAATACTTTATCCACCCAACATCCACTCCGACCTTTGTGAGTAATTTCATGACCTTACTCCCTTCTTTGCTTGCTAGTAGACAGTCGTTATTTGTTTGACCACAACAGGTATCTTGGCAGAAACATATAAACATATACAGTAGGTTATTATAAGCCATTGAACAAATTACCAATGCTGTAATTTTTTCCATGACTTAGACTCAGAAAACCAACGGGGCAATTAGTGGTACAGCCCAGTACACAACCAGCCTCATATAGACACAATTAAAACAGAACAACTCCATTCATACATGCTGTACATAAACAGACAAATGTACACATGCACTTTAACACTGCCACATGTAGGGTCACTATACAATCTAGCACGGGGTCTCCAACACGTTGCTCGCTAGTGGCTAGTAGGTCGCGTTCGCGACCCGTTTCTGAGTCGCTCGTCAAAGGTTCAAAGAATATGTAAACAAATTTGATAAGACAAAGTCACTTGGTAAACCTAAATTTCTATCCAATCCAATTCACAGACATCCCGCCCCCCCTTCGACAATAACCGCGGAGAATAACCAGGCCAAGAAAAGGCAAAAAACATACTATTTTCATGAGGAATAAGAACAGAGTCAGTCAGTAGAAGATGTAACGTCGAGCGCCACTTCACCAAAGTCCACGGCAACGTTTCACAGGACTTTCCGGCTGGTAGAGGCCTACGAACAGAGAAGGTAAAGGAGCTGAAACCAACGCTTAAAAGACGACAGTCTTTGTTTACCAAACCGACGAAGAAGGCCAACGCAGTGACAGAGGCTTAATTTAAAGTGGTGAACATCCTAACGAAGCACAAAAAAACCTTCACCGATGAATGCGGTGGCTGAAATGATGTCTGCTATCGCCGGTGTACAACTTGGTGCTAATACTGTGGCGAGGAGAGTGTCTGTGCTGTCTGCGGATGCTGTGGAGCAGCTAGAACAGGACATGGACAGGTGCAAATGGTTTTCCATCCAGTGTGATGAGTCGGTTGACTCCGGCGATACGGCCCAGCTGGCTGTCTTCAATGTCATTAAATCTAAGTTCAGAACAAGACTGACAGATGAACATTTAAATGAGTCCATTAGAGTGAACCTAAGTGGATCCACTCCAGCATTCACCTCTCTTGTTGACTCCATGCAGCGCCAGTCATCTCACTAACTGTTAAAAAGACTGAATGCATGTAATCCATGCATGTGAACTACATATGATAAAGGGAATGTGAAGGGAAGTGATGTGATGCAGTGATATGTGGACAGACAGTAAAATAAATAACAACATTGTTTTGTTTTCTATGACATTAATCTGATATGAATTTAATAGTGTGAGCTTGACACATTGAAAATGTATAGAAATGCATACAGAAAAAAACATGCACATGCTGCTGAATTTAAGATGTTGATGATGTCAAAATGTGAGTGTTGGATATCAACATTTTCTAAATGTTC
>CAKAKR010062676.1:35991-51505 GCA_916700685.1 Adelosebastes latens
TCTGTCCTGAGAATTGCCACAACCAAACTGACACCAAACTTTGATGCACTGGCAAAAAAGGGTGACCAACAACACTGTTCCCACTGAAATTAAATGTATGTTTTCTTTACTTTTTAGTTAATGGCTTTTACTTGTAATTTATACTAGTTCACACAAACACTCTCCATCCATCTGATACTGGCCCGGCCCGTCTGTCAAATTTTAAAACTCATTGTGGCCCCTGGGCCAAAAAGTTTGCCCACCCCTGATGTAGACCAAGCCCCCAGGAAGAGCGACAGGCTTTCAAGCTAATTTTATTAGTGGCCAAACGGTGGTACTACAACTGCCGTGTCCAGCATGTGATGCCCAAAAAGACTTGTTTCCCATAGACTTACATTAGGAAAGAGATGTCTGTAAATCAGCAGATAATTTTGTTTGAGGAAAATCACCTTCCCAGTACGAACACTTATATAGCCCTTATCTAAATCATTAGGTCCTAAACGTTGTAAAATGCTCTAATAGCCGAATTCAGAGTTATTTTTCTTCCTTCCGAGGGCTGGGAGGCAGGGTTAAATAAAACGTGCCCCTGGGCGCAGTGGTTGCGGAATATCGCCGGAAGAACCGGGTACTTTATCACAGTCGAGCCATTTTGGCTTCATGTGCCACTGAGCAACTCTCATAGGAATGAAAGGGAACCCGCCTCTGATGCTGTATCCAGTCCATGATGTAGACAACATCAACATAGTCCAAAACATTTAAAAAAGGTAGCCTGCACAAGTATTATTGATACCAGTCCATCTACATTCCAACCCTCCTATGATCATTAGCTTTGGGTAGTGACCGAAAGAATAAGATCCCGGTTACAAGCGTCCAAAATGAGCTTCCTCCATAGGGTGGCTGGGCCGAGCCTTAGAGATACAGTAGGGTGAGGAGCTCAGACATCTGGAGGGAGCTCGGAGTAGAGCTGCTGCACTTTCGCGTCCAAAGGGGTCAGCTGAGGTGGTTCGGGCATCGGATCAGGATGCCTCCTGTGGTTTTCCGGGCACGTCCAACTGGCAAGAGGAACCTGGGGTAGACCCAGAACATGCGGGAGAAAATATATGTCTCGTCTGGCTTGGACATGCCTCTGGGTCCCCCAGGAAGAGCTGGAAAATGTTGCTGGGGACAGGGACGTCTGGAATACCCCGCTAAGCCTGCTGCCCCCGCGACCCAGGCGGGATAATCGGAAGAGAATGGATGGATGGACGAAACAGAGAGCGTTGACTAACTGCACTGTGTATTTATCATTATCTCATTGGCATGGAGAAATTGTTGAAAGAACTGTGAAGCATTCTTTTATGTTCATACTTTGTTCATAAAAATTCAGCCGTTTTCGGACAGCGCATCACAAATGTGCAGGTTTCTCTGCTTTCCAAAACTTTGGAGATGAAAAAGTGACCAAATGTCTTATCAGTATTATTCTCGTATCAGTTAAGCAACTTACTTCACATATCTGAGAATAAGCCTTTGGGCATGCTGCCGAGAACTCGTCAGGACCAGTTGCATCTGGGTTATGTGCTCAGATGGATGGAGCAATAAAGATAGCAATAACTATTAAACTTGTAAAAAGCAAGAAAGCATGAAGGCAAAAGGAACATTATTGACAACAGCAAGACACAGCAACAAAACTAGCTTTTAGGATGCTTTTTGCCGTCTTGGAACTAGAAAAAAATCCCTCACTTTGTCCTCTATGGTGGAATTTTCCCTGTATGACTCTTGAATACTGGTCTAAAACAGTATGTTTAATACAAAGCAACCCATTTTCTTTATTTCCGATGAGCTGAGAGAATAACTGCATCTACTATGATTGATGAAATTTGATTACACTCCCACACTTCATTGCAGCTGCACTCGAAACCTGACCGCTACTGGAGGCTCTCCAGTTCAGTAGCTGGTTGGTGTTTAAAGGATAGAATTTTATTCATACCTCAATTTCGAGCAAGAGAAACTCGCAGGCCACACTTTATAGCATTACAGCTGCACCCTGGGATCATAAAGAGACAAGCAAGCAGCCAGACAAACTGAGCCAAGTAATCACTGAAACTTTAAAATTGATTCTGTAATAAAAACCAGCGTAAAGAAGCTGAGAAAAAGAGGCTGATATGGATGAATGAAGCGTGTTTATTCTTTATCAAAAATAAGCAACTTATTGGCAGCGGAAATACACACAAACTGGAGCTGAGCCACAGCTTGTTGAGGACAAACAGCAAATTATTGTTAAAAAAGCTTTCAGTTCCATCTATTGAATATACCAAGTTTGATTAATTAATGCCCTGGTTTAAAATTTGAGTCACGACGTTTTGAATGTATTTGGACCAACTTGATGTACAGTTTTAGGGCTGTGAAACCAATTTGTCGACAGCTGTATTCATGGCCATCAATAAGGGCCACAGTTATGTAAAAGAAAAATTGGAATATTTTCACCATAGCTTGTAGGAGAGGAGATTAAGATTAATAACACAACCCAGAAATAACCAAAGGGGAGAAAACCAAAAGGCACTTCACAAGTAAATAATGAAGCAGGAGAAATATACACGCCCAAGGACTTAATAATTTCTCTTTGACAGGTTAGATGGGAACTACATCTGGGGGGTTATTATGAGCTGTCAACAATTTGAAATCAATTTGAAAGAGTGCCTTGGTAATATTGGGCCTAAAAACTACTAAAATAGGCATTCAAAATCTCATGTTTTGATCAATTAGATTTGATCAAGGAATCAGTCAATCAGGCCACCAGCTGATTTCATTTTCAAGGCGGTTTATTTGCAACGTGCTGGACAGGCACAGGATAAACAAAATGATCCCCCTGCGTCCGCCTCGATGCACGAAAACATCCACTTTAAATGGAAAGTCCAGTATGAAAAGTAGGTTCCATGCTGTCATGGGTTTCTAGTTACACAGAAATAGGAGATCATAAGACTGGCACAGAATCAGGCCAGTCCAAGGTCTAATACAATGAACTCCTTCAGTACATGAGGCCTCTTTGAGAAGAATATCTCTGTAGCCTCTCCAGAGACAAACAAATAGAAATATTCAGGTTATTGTCAGAAACCTCGTCACGAGAAATGCAGGCATGCTATTTTAAAGTTTACATGAAAATATTATGAGAATACAAGAGTATGTGAAATATTGTCAGATAAGATAAGATAAGACGTCACTGTCAGATAATCCAATTTGCATCCATTCTTGCTAGGGGGCAGCTTTCAAGGTTGGCGGTCGCAAGAAAATATCGAAAACATCGAGTATCGCGAAATTATGTTTTGTGATACCGTATTGATTCTCAAAAACGTTGTATTGATTTTTAATTAATAATTTACATGCAAAGATTAACTCAGTCAATACTTTATTTTGAACGATATGCACCTTCTCAGGGCTGCACAGTGGTTAGCACTGTCGCCTCACAGCAAGAGGGTTGCAGGTTCAAACCCGGCTTGGTGCTCTTCTGAGTTTGCATGTTCTTCCCGTGTTAGCGTGGGTTTTCTCCGGGTTCTCCTTCCGCGGTCCAAAGACATGCAGCTTTGGGTCATTGTTGACTCTAAATGTTCCGTAGGTGTGAATGTTTGTGTGTCTCTATGTGTCTCAGCCCTGTGATAGTCTGGAGACCTGTCCAGGGTGTACCCCGCCTTCGCTCGATGTCAGCTGGGATCGGCTCCAGCCCCCCTGCGACCCCGAATGGGATAAACGGTTACAGATAATGGATGGATGAAAGGATGCATCCTCTTAGTGTATGTGCCCTCTCAAAGCAGTGCTGGATGTTACAGGGACTGTGATAAATGCAAATGCAGATCCCACTGTTCTGATTACATAAAAAAGTCACCTTTTCTTACTCAGATTTTATGGATATGTTGGCGTGTTCTTTAACGATGACAGTTTTCCTAAAATTAGATTTTAAAATATCGCAATATATTGTCTTGCTTACAGTATCGCAATATATTGAATCGTAACCCCTGTATCGTGGTGCATGTCATATCACCAGATTCTTGCCAGTACACAGCCCTACTCTTGATGTGCAGACCAGCGCCTCGCAGGGCAGCTCCGCCACCAATGGTGTATATGAAAGTGTGTTTGAATGGATGAATGAGAGGCAAATTGTAAGGTAGAAAAGCGCTGTATAAATGCAGTCCATTTACCATTTACATGCAAATGTGGATGGGCCGAAACACACTCCAGTCAACAAGGCGACTGGAGGTAATGCACCTCTAACTGTTTGCCAACAACTGAAGATGTGAAAAGAAGCGGAAGTTATTACATGCCCCGTGTTTCTGGATAACAGGTTAGCTGGCTGGCTAACAACCAACCACCAACTAACACAAACACGTACATGACTCACATGGATGGACTACTACTACTACTACTACTACTTATTCTGTCTGTAAACCACTGCACACTCTCTCCCCGTCCCATTGAAATCATTTATGCAAACATTTTCTAGTCTTTACATAATTTCAGTGTCATTATCACTTGCCAGTATAACAAGGGCATGGCCCTGGAAGTGGCTTCTTCCATACACAACTTGCTTATGTAGGAACAACTATGGGAAGTGAAGATTGGAGAGACATTAGACTGGAAAGACACTCAAACCACCCCATACACCAATCCATCTCTAATTGTTCTTAGTTGCAATTATACTGGGTTTTTCCCAACTGGGTACTGTAGTAATTCTGCTCTGCCCAAGACGAATTAACTGCAAATGAGAACTAATTAAATACACTCTTATTATTTATTCATATTGTTTTATATATTCACATTTCTGAAATCTCTTTTTTCATACATATTCATAAATAAACACAGTGGGCCTGCATGTCATCTTCAAGGAAAAGCAGACCCTTTCAAAGTTACTGTCATTACTATCTATATAACTGTCTGTGGTGGAATGCTTGTGACAGTATTAGGTCATACAACAAAGTAAAACGATGGCAGTAATTGAAAGTTGCTCTGAGACACAAAAGTATTCACGAGAGGTTTTTGTAAAGCGCCGCCATAAAGAATTGAATATCAATAATGTGTACCATACCACAAGAGAAACATCTCAGTCTCAGCTATTTCTGACAATTTTTTTGCGCTGTTACAGTTTCTAAAAGGCAGAGTGAGGAGGCATTTCATAACACTCAACAAGGCTTCTGTTGCTATTCCACCTGACGGAGTTAAGTGGATGAGCAGCTAATGTAAACGGTGCACATGCTTGCGTAAATTTGCCCTCACTGTGCAGCAGAGTTGCCTGCTAACAGCTCCTCAGTCCCTACAGATTATTAACATGTTCATGGGCAGACGCAGACAGAGTGGATTATTGACTTCCCTGAATGGATAATGTTAAAAGTAGATAGTGCAAACTCTGTATGTGTGTGTGCTAAC
The DNA here is from genome assembly GCA_916700685.1 of Adelosebastes latens. Lineage (NCBI taxonomy): Eukaryota > Metazoa > Chordata > Actinopteri > Perciformes > Sebastidae > Adelosebastes > Adelosebastes latens. The sequence goes on from CAKAKR010062676.1 coordinate 41,362, forward strand.
ATGTGTGGCCAAGGTTAAATGGCCATCTGGACTAGTGGGAGTTACACAAACCAGTATCCATACGTGTGTGAGCGTGGCCGGGAAATAAATTAATTTATCTCATCATTTTGTCCAACAGACTGATTGTTTTGGGCATAAATAGAGTGCTCCAGCGATGATGTACATTTGTAGGCCAACCAGGAAGTTAGCATCACCCTGGGTTCCCTCGATAAAAAAGGGTTTTGGATTATTGGGGAAAATAAACTCTGTGGCAGAGAAACGTTTATGATACTTACACGTTTTGTTCAGCAAGATAAACTTCACAAATAAACTCCACTTTAATGATTTTGGAAGTGCGAATGCGAACTACAATACGAACTACACCACGGTCGCATGAACGCGAGTATACACAACGAGGCTGTAAAGGCGAACGAGTCGGCATGATGACGTGTAGTAGTCTCATTTAGCCACTTGTTAGCAACCGCCTTTTTTAAGACACATAAAGGCTGAAAAAATTCACGAGTGGGATAATAGAAGTGCTAAAATTCTAACTCATTTCCGTGTTTTAGGACTCATTCCTGTAGCACTCTATTGTTACCTGGATTTTTCTATGATGAAAGAATTAGTATGATTGAATTAATTTTATAGAAACAGGTCTTGGCAAAACAAACAAAAAAATATTTAAATAAGTAAATAAGTCAGTAAAATAAATTACTGACCAACTTAAATTGAGTTGAAAAAAACAAACTTAACTTGGCAGATGATCCTCAAGATAAGACGACACTGGTGTTACCTTTACAGGGAGTATGAAGACACGTTGTACATAAACAGTTCTCCCTGCTCCCTAGAGAATGTTTGTTAAGGGAACTTTCCTCGACAAAATTCCTCCATTCAGAACACCCTTCAACGTCTCCAACGCAGACATCACTTCCTCCGTGCGTTACCCTGGTAATGTAAACACCTCGATATACCCGTTGCTGCGACTGTGGGAATTTTACACTTCTGAAATAAAATAATTGAATATATATATTTCAGTCAGACAACTCATGTTTGAAATGTTCATTTCAACAGCGAAATATTGTTAGAGTTTGGGGTCCAGACTCCGACCTCATCTCTCCCTGCAGATATCATTACATGAGATATTGGGAGTGATGATTAAACATATTTTCCCCGTCGGAGCCTGCAGGTGGATGCTGGGGTGGTGGTGGGGCTGAAAGAGCAGGCAGCGGCAGTATTCGTGCAGGGCAGCAGCAGCATTGAAGAGGCAGAGGGTGAGACAGGGAATTTTGCAGCTTAAATAGACCGTCCAATTGGGAGGGTGTGTTTGGTTTATGGTATTGAAAGTGAGGCATGTCACATGTGTATGTTGCAGTGCAGCTCGAGTTGACTGCCTGAACTAGCTCGCAGGCGTCGCTCCATATATTGAAAATAAATCAATTTGGTGTTCTCCACCTGGGACCCTGAATTAATAGTTAGATATCAATAACATTATTTTTAAACTCTAACGCCAGCTGCATGAGGGCTGTACTCAACATTTGCGTAGGTTGGTCTCTAACTACAGCATTAGCATTAACAACTATCATTAACGTTTTGTTGTAATATTGAAGTTACACTGAGCTGTAACTTCAATATTGGTTTGGCTAGCCATATGCTAGCGCTCCAGCGAGGCACAATGACTGATGGGTAATAATGCTTATCAACACAGTTCAATGTGAACTGAGCAGTTATGCTCCCTATACGGTTTGGAATCAGACTTAACATGGCTGAATACTCTGTTGTGTGCAGTCCACTCTGCAGGGGAATACTAGGTAATGGGAGCTGAGCTACTGTGATCTGAGGAGAGTTTACAGGCGCCATACGGAGTAACTCGATAATACAAAAGATGTCTCAGTGTTGTATACAGTGATTCACTTTACAGCTTGACTGCTGTAGAGCCCCAGAGCATGCACCCGGTTCAGCACCATGGACAGCACGCATAACACAAGTCCACCAGCTTAAAGCCACTAGTAACTCCTGGGATTTCTTAATAACAGACATACTCTGTGTACAAGAAGAGGTGGACACACTTTCTGGATGCACTACTCAAAATGTCTCAAATGTGTGCATCCAATTATATCTGAACTGCAGAATTGCTTCTAATGCTATGTTGCTAATTTGTTAAGGTTGTCATCATACAGGCCCACTTGAATGTAGACTTTATAATACAAGAAATGTCTCAGAATTTGGGGATGTGCTTATTCACAAATCGTTGCTAAATATTAGTCTTGTTATGAGTTGGACTTTCCAACAACATAGTGAAAAAAAACTATTAAAGTTGTGAAAGCAATGCTGTTCAGGAGAACATTCAGACATGTTCTACCTCTAATAAAATCACAAAAGAAGTGAAAGTATTAGCCCTCACCTGTGGACACTTGCTAAGGCATCAAGTTGTAGTTGTTTGTAATCAATCAAGACACTTAATCATATTCTCCACTGAAATGTGTTTTTACTTATCACCATCTAAGCACCTTGTGTGAGCTTACATTAGAGTGTAGATAATATAATTTGGGACTTTGCCATCAGCTTATGAACGCTGTGTAATAGCTCTGGCTGCCCTCCAATTTCAGCCAACTGTGGTTCCTTTTAATAGAGAGGTGAAAATGTAACACTCTTCTTTGTTGGTGGAGGAAACAAAATCCATGCCAAAACAGCTTTAACCTGGTCAAACTAATCATTTTCAAAAAGACACTGAATATGTTAAAGTGTATTTGTCAGGTTCGGGTTTCAACACAGCTTCATGTTTGCTTAAAAGCTAAGAACTCCCAGAGTACAAATCCACTGGATATAAGAAACCAGGGAATAAAAACAAGATCTGAGAGAAGCAGTGTGTGTGGGTGTTTGAGGAGGTTGGGCTGTGTGTGGACTAATCCGTTATGACATGGGAATGGCCGTATCTGGTTACTTCTCTTTCACACTTCTCTCTGCTTAAAGCATAGTATTTTGGCATGGGAGTAAGATTTGTTGATGCTTCACAGTTGGTTGCTGAGATGGGCATCTATTTACTGACATGAATGTGGGCAACACAGTTTGAGTTAATTGCTACTTGCAAAACAACTAATTTGACAGGAGCAATCTTGTTCTTGAGTGCAGTACTACTTAAGGCACCGCAGAGTCCACTTCTGTCTTTGTTTATGTTTATCTCAGTTTATTAAAGACGCAATTCCTCCTCATTAATCGACTGTCTACTGAAGGTTTATTCATCTTGAAGCAAAGTGTTTGTTTTTTTTTGCTTGGCAAATCATTTAATATCAACAACATTTGTTTATTAAACGAAAGCACAGGTTGCAATATGAGACATGTAGGCCCTCTTTGTCCTATCACATTTACCAATTTCAAACACATCTGTGTGCTGCAAGGAACTGTGGTGAAATCACGACAATTTGAAGGAAGAAAGACAAGTTAGAAATAAGGCCTTTGCACACCAAGACCGTATTTTTTGGCTGTATTTTTGTAATCCTTCATCCGATGAAAATCAAAACAGCAACAGAAACAACAACAGAAGTTAGTTAGTTAGTTAGTTAGTTAGTTAGTTAGTTACAGACTTTATTGTCCACTTTGTGGAAAATTGTCTTTGGCTTCACCACAATCAACCTTAGTTACAAATACGACAATTGTAAGAAACAGTAAAAACATTGGAGGAGCTTGGAGTTCAATCATATCGATAAAATACAGTTCCATAGGCCTATTACAAATGTACAATGTGCTAATTCCGCAAACATGAAACAAATGTGCAAAAGGGGGCTGGAGCCGATCCCAGCTGACATTGGGCGAAGGCGGGTTAGGCCCTGGACAGATCTCCAGACTATCACAAGGCTGACACATAGAGACAGACGCTCAGATTCACATCTACGGGCAATTTAGAGTCAACAATTAACCTAACCTGCGTGTGTTTGGACTGTGGGAGGAAGCCGGAGACCCCAGAGAAAACCCACGCTGCCACAGGGAGAACATGCAAACTCCACACAGTAGTGGAGTTAAATATGTATTTAATAGTTTAATAATTGAACCGAGCTTGAGACTAATGATTTCTTAAAGACATTTTTGGTGGATCGTGGCAGTCTAAAGCGCTTTCCTAGGGGGAGCAATTCAACTTGTGGGTACAATGGATGGGACAGGTCATTTGTTATGTCAAGAGCTTTTTTTTTTGGTATTCAGTACATGCCTGCTGCTTAGTTACATCTGTGATTTCCCTATAATTTTACTCCGCATGTTAACTACTCTTGACAGTTTCCCATTCAAGTGTCCGCATCACGCGACCATGTTAAAGGACAAGGTGCTTTCCGCTAGATTCTTGTACACCACTTCAAGAATATTCCGACTCACCCCGAAGACATTAAGCTTCCTGAGTAGGTATAACCTCTGCAGCTTTTTTTATAAACATATTCAGTGTTATATTTTATTTGTCGCAGTACAAGGCAAAGCTGAATTGATTGCGTAGGTGCAATAGATAACGCTAGTCTCAACGGAGCTAATGATTGATGACATTAGCGAGAAGCTATCGTTTAGCTGCCTAGAGCACAATCACTACCGTCTAATCTTTCGCACATTCTTCGTTTTGCAACCATCCCCGATTCCAAGCTGTTCTGCAATCACCTATCACATTATATCTTTCAATCCTGCATCTCTGCATTCTTTTATTTCTTTATTGTAAAGTGATTTGTGCTGGGAGACAAAATGAATTACGTTTATCAGATGCCATTTTGGATGATGATGTTTCCATCTGAGTGGTCAAACAACCCTTTTTTTAGCTTTTGACAGATGCGAAAAAAAACGCAGATATTCGAACCTGTTACAATAACTTTAACAATGGACGAAAGTTTCAAGTCGGTGTGTAAACGTGATTGACACAACGTGAGGTTGTATTTATTTTTAAACATGCAACAATTTTGGACGAAAAATACGGACTTGGTGTGCAAAGACCTTAACACTGTCAGGGTTCAAAGGCGCTGCCACGTAATACGCACTGGAGCCACACTGCTAAAACTCAAAGCAATCTTGAGCTATAGTCTGTTTTAATCAATTTGTTTGAAGCCAAATACCAAAAACAGAATTCTAGTTAGGATAGTATAGTGAAGGAATGAATAAATGGGCATCAGAGAACATGTCAGATACTGAACTCACACATTGATTACTGATGGGCTTTTTTATGTTAGCATGCACAGTGAATATTTCATGCTATCCAAGGACAAATCTAAAACACATGCAGATCATCACCTAATTTACATTCAGCTACAGTACAATGGTGGCCTTATAACTCTGTCTGACATTTCTGTAGGGCACTGATATCTTACAGTGTTTCAGATTTCCAAACACAGTTTTAAATCACTCAGGGGTTGCTCAATGGGACCAAACTAATCATGTGTTGTCATCTATTTAACAAATGTGTTTACAGTGCTATTTACTTTTTTTTTAAGAAATGGAAAATCAAGGCACTCTGGCAAAACCTGCTATTCTGTTTCGCTTTTTTAACATGATACAGCTCATATTCGTCAAGAAATGCTTGAATGAACAATCAGTTGTAGGTCTATTTGTGACGTACTTTGTCTGGATAAAATTGATCACAATGATATATTGTGTTTTACCCAATACCTGGTGAGTTTGTTAGCCAGCGGTGACAGATGGTGGAGTTGCTCATAGACATTTTGTACTCAGTTTAAGATTATGGTTGTGTTTGTTGGGAGTTGACACTTTAATGTTTTGGTCTTTTTGTAACTGCACTTAATAGTAACAGAAATAATATTATAACAGACTTGACATACGCCCAGGGAGTGAAATGAACACCTGCCATCTGCCAAATACAGAGTAAATGTTGTGACAGGTAAACAATTCAGGTCACCTGCCACCATGGCAGAAGATTCCTAATACTGTATTAAGAAATATTATTTAAAAAAATAAATTCCTAGATCAAAAAAGTCAGGGATTAAAATTATATGATATATTCCATATTTGTACTGTCTGGTACCACTGACTCGGTGTTTACAATTCTAAAGTGTTCAACATAGATTTGAGAAGTGACAGATAAAAAAATTCAGTAGCCGGTAGAAATGTTGAGTGTGTTGCCACAGTTGCAGGTGCGGAAAAAACGTAATTTCAGACCCTGCATAGGCCTACGTAATCTGCCATTATGATGATATCCAAAGGTTTGCCATATCTGTCAATACTTAAAGTACATATTAACAACTGAAGATGGCTTATTATCGTCTTTTGTGGTGATTAATTACTAGGGCTGTCAAAGTTAAAGCAATAATAACGCATTAGCACAAATTTGTTTTAACACCACTAATTTCTTTAATTTATACAGCGTCTCAGTTTTAAAGCTAGAGTGAAGATACCGGCGTCATATGAAACTAGAAAACCTAATTGGTACCAACCATGTCATACTAGCTTGTCACAAAGGAGGTTAAATAACGCTCCAAACGTACATTTAATTTTGGCAAAGAAAAACTGGCATGGCCATTTTCAAAGGGGTCCCTTGACCTCTGACCTCAAGATATGTGAATGAAAATGGGTTCTATGGGTACCCACGAGTCTCCCCTTTACAGACATGCCCACTTTATGATAATCACATGCAGTTTTGGGGCAAGTCATAGTCAAGTCAGCACACTGACACACTGACAGCTGTTGTTGCCTGTTGGGCTGCAGTTTGCCATGTTATGATTTGAGCATATTTTTTATGCTAAATGCAGTACCTGTGAGGGTTTCTGGACAATATTTGTCATTGTTTTGTGTTGTTTTTTTGATTTCCAATAATAAATATATACATACATTTGCATAAAGCAGCACATTTGCCCACTGCCATGTTTATAAGAGTATTAAATTATTGACAACTCTCCCTTTAAGGTACATTTTGAACAATAACAGAAATGTGTGATTAATTTGCGATTAATCTAGATAATCATGTGATTAATTGCGACTTAATATTTTAATTGATTGACAGCCTTATTAATTAGACAATAGGGTCACAATTTTCAAGAATCAACAATAGCCAGGTGCACATACTGAGCATTTAACAGGTGTTGCTTGCAGTAATTGTCCCTCTTGTTCACACAGGCCGGTAAGTTATTCCTTCCTAATGAGCTTCCAGTGCAGGAGACGGGAAAAAAATCCTAGTTCTGTGCAAACATGTAGCCTTTTTCTAAGTTTATCTAAAGTGAATATGAGGCCTCAGCAGTCTGAGTAGAATCAAGTGGGTAAAGTTACAGTCTTTTTGATATGAAATTCCCTCTGTTTCCCCAGACGGTGTTCTGGTGTCGAGCTACAGTACAGCGGAGGGATAGTTTCAGAACTAAGGAATGTTGTACTAAAAGACTAGATCCCCCCTTGATTTGGATAACTCAGACTGCTGAAGCCTCATATTGCCTTCAAATAAACTTTGGAATGCATTTTTGGACTGTGCATTGTGTCCCCATCTCTTACATTGGAAGTACATTGGGAATGGATCACTTAGGCCCTGTCTACACGTAAACAGATATATCTAAAAACGGATATTTTCCTCTACGTTTTGGCCACTCGTCCTCAAGTCAACAAAGTTTTGGGTCACAAAAACAAATATTTTTGAAAACACCTTCTAAAGTGCAGATTTATAAAAACTTGGGTTTCTTCGTATCTGTGTGGACGTGTAAAACAGAGCGTTTGGAAAACGATGACGTCCTCTCCTCATTTTGCGCATGCCCATTGTTGCTTTGTGTAATGAGCATGCACCAGGAACAATAACAAAGATGGCCGACTACTGGCTTTTTACGTTTTGTTAGCGTTGCTCGAACTAATTACTACTTTTCATTTGAAACATGTTCTAGTCACAGAAGGTCAAAGCAGGGAACACATTAAACATGTCAAGGCCGAATGGTGATTGAATGTGCTTTTGGGCGATTGAAGGCAAAGTTTGTAGCACTCAGAAGGGCCTGAATGACCTCCCTTTCCTCATTTATGCATGTAAAGAGACAGTTGATGGCAGCAGAGTGATGACAGTCATGCAGTTGGACCAGGAATCCCAGTCCCCAACCAACAATTACTGTTATCGAACTGACTGTAATGAAGCCAAAGGAAAGGGAGCAAGAAGGGTGGTAACAAAATTCCTTGATCTCACTTGTGGCGGCATGTAAATATTACAGCAAGCGTTTTGGAGTCATTTTTGTGTTCAAGTGTGGACGGAGAAATTTTGTAAAACAAAAAAAAAAAAAGATTTTTTTATTAAACGGAGGGGAAAATATTCATTTTTAAAAAGATAAAATATATATATAAAAATAAAAAAATATCTGTTTACATGTAGACAGGGCCTTAATAGCCAGTATGAACAGGAGAAATGATTACAGCAAAGTCAATGTTCAACGTGCATCTGACTTGGAAAATTGTGAACCAATACTTACCAGAATTTGTATTCCCAGATGGGCAAATTAATATAAAAAATAAAATCCACTTCCAGCAGTAGTATAATCAAAGCAGTAATGCTAAAATTTCATGAGAATGTGAGATGTGCACAGCTCTACTTTATTTTTATCCCGGTAATTAGCGATGCGTGTTGTTCTTCAATTCAACAACATCCCGTATTTTTCTTTTGCTTTGTAATGTCTTCCTGCAGGGAAGCTTGAGAGCATATTTTAAGCTAATTCTGCAGAAAGATGAACAGGCTGACAGACAGCTTCTGTCTGTGTGACCATAGTCCCAGTATGACAGTGATGGAATTCATTAATCATTAGCAGCCTGCGGGCATGTGACCCACACCCAGTCTGCCTGCTGTGAAGCCAGTTAAACTGAGCCAGTCAGCTAGTGCCTTCCTCACACATGGATACCGAGATTATTGGGTTATACAAATATAGATCTGCCAAAAGGAATAAAATGGTGTTATTGGGTTTTCAGGTTTGCTCATCTCTCACATTCCTCGTCTCCGTCAGACCCACCTGTGCTGTTTCAAGCGGCCATCCTTCACTTCCCCTTGGCACATGGTAATATGTAGCACACTTCGTTATGTGAGTGGCCAATTTCCGAGCGGCAGAGCAGGGTCCAGGAGGGAGCAGAGGATTTAAAATGGAACTAACTTGCCCTCAAGCAGGCCTCATAATTGAGAATGATAAGAAATTATACAACTTACACATTCGAGTGAGAAATAATGCATTTGAAATGAGTTTTTTTTAGGGCAAATCCTGCGAGTGTGGCTACATATCACTTGACATTCTGTTGTGCGCTGTGTAAAGGAAACAATAAGTCATTACAGTGTGTTCTGGGTTGCCATGCTACAGAACCGCGGCCATTGAATTGACAATCTCACAAAAGGTCCCTCGAGTTTTCAGAGTAACAGAACAGCATTTAAGATGAAAGCGAGGGGCTCCAGAAAAAAAATGCTGGGTGGAAGACAATGGTGGTATTTGAGACAATTACAGGAATGCAGCACTAGACTGCGGTTCAAAATAAAAAAAAAAGATTAGAAAAACACTGCAATTTCTGCCTTATGACTATCATAGAGCTGCAGGGATTTGACAAGGTCTACCAGTGACTCAAAAATTGCTTCACGAGGAATCTCAGGTGCTGTGATTTCTGGCTGAAAAAAAAGAAAATAACTTCTGTTAATCACAAACAAATATCTTGACTTAATCTGATATTCATTCCTTAATCATGAATACTGAGCTTTATTACAAGTGGTTAATAATTGGAAATAAATAATTCATAATATAAATATTCAAGGTCACAGGGGAGCTGGAGCACATCTGTGTAGCCTGTGTCTGTATTTTACCTGAGCTACATTCATCTGGACGGTGGGAGTGAGTGTGCGTCCTGTTCTGAATTGAGTACATGAATAAGGCATCTGGCAGGGTCATTTTTGTTTTTTTAAAGGCTAAATAATTTACTTAAACAGCTGGGCACTGTTAGCAAACATTACTCAAGGAGCATAAAGTGCATTTGTTGGGGACCATTTTCAGGCACAGATTAATAATTGGTGCACTGCTCAATATTTACTAGCAGGACGGTGTATGTGGGATTGATGCTAAATAAACCACAGTGCAGTACATCATCGCAATGAAGGAACACGTCGCCCGATGAAACGCTTATTGATGTGGTTTTAATAGTCTTTGGACAACAATAGAGGTCTGTGGCACAGGGGAATAAGCTCAGACTTTACACAGACAACCCT
>CAKAKR010062678.1:2700-41738 GCA_916700685.1 Adelosebastes latens
TTTAAATTAATTGAAACAAAATGCGTTTATTCTTAATCAGCCCCTCCGTATACTGTAGTACCCGTGTAAAGAAACAGGCTTCCAGATAGAAAACACAAAAACACATCACAGTACCAAAGTGTGCAGGTTGTTAACAGCATTGATGCTGATCAAACACCTGTTGCATCTGCATGTTTTTAGTGCTCTAAGCACCTGATGGATAGTCCACACATCTGGTGCTTTAGGGCACCAAAACATGACCACTGATATCACCTATCATTTATATAAAGCCTGCACAGACTTTGACATTGCATCATGGTGTATACAACATGCCACAGAAGTTGTTTAAATGTGCTCCATCTCCCGTGGACTATAGTGGAATAGCTGAAAAATACATTGAACAGAATTAGTATACTCTACCTGACTTTGGGTAAGTCACAACAAACACATCGGTGTCTTCCACAGAGAAGTTTTTGGCGTACTCCAAACTCTCCGTGTTGTGAGCCTGAGAGGGCAGGAGGAGGCCGTGGTACTGAATGTACTTGTGTGAGGAGGACATGATGGTTGTGCCCGGAACAGGGCTTAAAGCTCTGCAGGGGATCGCTGGCCTGTTAGACTGGTAGTCTACACGTTGCTGCTGCTCCTTCCTCTCTCTCTCTGAGGTAGTCCGGGGACTTTCTCCTGTTACATATACTCTCCTTTTTTCTCTGAGCTCCTCTTTATTTGCTAGCCGGCAGGGCCGAGCCAATTTTTTTTTTTTGAATGGCAACTCTGTGCTGCAAATCATCAGCTGTTTTCTAACTCAGGGGTTGGATTATTGCATTATTATCTTGACCCCTATTGGCCAATAAGAAACATTAGAAAAAGCTGGTTGTGTAGATGTGGGACACATCTACACAACCAGCTGACCTCAATTTGGTTTCCAAACAACACGTCACTACTGGACAGAACAGCAGTAAAAGGAAAATATGATCGCGGAGCACAAAAACGAAAAGCACAACGGCTGAAAGAACACCATGACCAAGATCTATTAAAGAAAATCCCTAAATTGATAGATCGATATTTTAAGGTTTAGATTAAAGGCGCAGTTTTAACTTTAAGGTCGGGAGTTCACAAAAAATCTAGAGGGACTGTAATGTGTACAACGCAGACAGGTCTAGTGTATCGGGATGTGTGTGTGTATGTGCCGACATATTAAACCCTCTAAACCGAATGTAACGCGAGCAAGCGTCAGCGACAAAATCTGTTTGATTGTTTTCTATTGGAATGAAGTAACTGGCCGCGAGCGACGAAGCACTGCGCCGTGTTTTGAGCTGAACTTTTGTTGGATGCCCTCACTCACTCACTCATCTTCAACCTGTTATCCGGGGTCGGGTCGCGGGGGCAACAGCTCCAGCAGGGGACCCTAAACTTCCCTTTCCCGGGCCACATTAACCAGCTCTGACTGGGGGATCCCGAGGCGTTCCCAGGCCAGTGTGGAGATATAATCTCTCCACCTAGTCCTGGGTCTTCCCCGTGGCCTCCTCCCAGCTGGTCGTGCCTGGAACACCTCCCTAGTGAGGCGCCCATGGGGGGGGGCATCCTTACCAGATGCCCTGTTTCTATTAATTCCGTATTCCAACGGATGAGGAACGGCTGATTGGTGAAGTTGAAATGTGGAGTCATCTGATACGATAATTCCTCATTTCACTACAAAAACCTAAATAAGATGACAGCTGGCTGGAGGAAGATCTCATGAAAGTTTTCACAGGCTACTGTTGGCTGTATTGTATTTTCAGTAAATATCACAGTATAAAACCTGTGTTTTCTGTATAAAAAAGACAAACGTCGGAAGATAGCAAGTACTACTCACAGCTGGTGGTATGTATTTAACCGTGCGTGGACAGAGAGTGTCTGATGTTATCCGGCTATAAGTAAATAAAAAAGACCACAAATCTATCTACTTATCTCGTTCGTTTCTTATTCTGTCAATATGAAGACACAACAAGGTCGATATTATTCATAATTACAGTACATTATTAGTTTTACATTATTATAAAAAATGTAGATGCATTTCTAGGAGGTTTAGTGAACCAACGCAAACTGTCTGTGGGTTTAGATTAAAGGCTGTCTCAATGTGTGTGTGTACGTGTGGATCGTGTAATAATCCTAGCATGCTTTTACACATTGCAATAAATTACTTATTTCTGGTAACGTTAAAGCATGATGAGTATGGCTGGGGGGGCCCATACAAAGAGTAGCCTAGGGGCCTCTGAACACCTTAAACCGCCACTGCTACTAAGGCATTGATTTGTATTGAAAATTTGTATTTAAATGTAATATCTGCAGCCTCATGAATGTCCTCTGGGTAACTCTGGGTAACTCTATGTAACTCTCTGTAACTCTGTGTAACTCTGGGTAACTCTCTGTAACTCTGTGTAACTCTGGGTAACTCTCTGTAACTCTGGGTAACTCTATGTAACTCTGGGTAACTCTCTGTAACTCTGTGTAACTCTGGGTAACTCTGTGTAACTCTGTGTAACTCTGGGTAACTCTGTGTAACTCTGGGTAACTCTGTGTAACTCTGGGTAACTCTCTGTAACTCTGGGTAACTCTGGGTAACTCTGTGTAACTCTGTGTAACTCTGGGTAACTCTCTGTAACTCTGGGTAACTCTCTGTAACTCTCTGTAACTCTGGGTAACTCTGTGTAACTCTGGGTAACTCTGTGTAACTCTGGGTAACTCTCTGTAACTCTGGGTAACTCTGGGTATCTCTGGGTATCCAGGATGTGATTGAGGAGGTGCTAAGAACCTCATCTGTATCTCGACACAACACGTTGCAGTGATTCCTTGTTAATGCATTCCTGGACTGGATACGATGGTGCTCCTAATGTCCAGCGAGCCCATACTATTAATCTGGTGACGTGTGCATTAATGGGCCACAGTTGGTAGAGTCACACTCCTCTAATTCTCACTGGAATTCACAAGGTCAGGCTAATGTCAATGTGTCACTGCGGCCGTCTCCCGTCTCTCTTATAACAAGCAAGCAGGAGTTTTGCAGCAGCAGTAAACAGAGAAGGTAGTGTTCATGTGTGTTAGGTAACAGCAAAGCCCATTGTGGCATTTCAATAATGACAGCTTTGTTGGAGTCCAGGGACCCCAGCTGAGAGAGGAAGAAGAGAAGCAGAGAGAGCTAAACTAGCAGAAAAGGGGGTGACGGGGTAAAAACATGAGGTGTGTTGTGTGACGAGAAGGTACAATATATGATATATTGAGAGCCTTGGGAATTTATGTAGTTTTATTCACGACTCAGATTTCAATTAGATTTTTGCAGCACTCCCCTCTGCTGCCAATACTTTCTCCTAATCTAATAACTGTGACAACTCACAAAAACTCTTTTCACTGGATCGTCACTTTTGTCAGACAATAAAAGGTGCTTTCGAAACCAAATGCTCTCACGCCGATTAATCTTTGTCTCGCCCTCCTAGGAGGGTGGAGGAAAAGCGAAACAAAGAAAGAGAGGGAGGAAGGGAGGGAATGAAAACTCATAAAAGTTTTCATTCTCTCAAGTGTAATAGTAGAAGTGTGGGAACAGAGTGAGAACTTTCTCTAACCACCAACCTTCCGATTGGTGGATGACCTGCTAATGACCTACTAATTAACATCAGTAAAATACACCTTGTTTGACACGCTGGAGATACATTATTACAGTCGGAGCTCACCTGAAATGCCCTCAAGAGATATTATTAAAGTTATATATTAGCCAACATCAATAACAGTGGTCAGGTCACATGTTCCAGGAGTGGAACTCTGAACACAAATATAAAACCTCATACGTCCTCAGACGATAATCTGTCCCTGGGTTGAGCCTGTATGTTTTTATTAAAATAAAAGGTAAAATATTATTTTCTTAAATATGACATGATATCAAACAATCAAAATCAATCAGAACTCAGAGCAAGATAAGACAAAAACATATTTATTACTTTAATGTCAGAATCACAGATGCTTACAATTCAACGTGACGTGGTCATAATGCTGAGCGGACCTCCGCTTATTCATACTGCGGGACTGTTTGTTTGAGTTAAATCTTTAATTAAATTTCTTCAAGAATTAGAAAAATCTTGCTACAACTACATTTTCACTACTCGTAACATTTACTTGTATATAAATAAATTGATAAATTGGTGGCCACACGATCAACTATCAGTCATTCATTTGTTATAAATTCACTTCACTATTTAATCTAAGCATTAAATAGTTGGCTCATTGGACAGAACACATAGAAAAGAATGAAGTTAGAAAGTCTCAACTCATTTGTGGTCGTTCTGGTCGTTCTAACAAAACCAACACAGCTTTCAGCCAATCATATCACGGAAGCGTCCCGATGTCAACCATTTACCTTTAAACTGGTGGACTGAGAGCAAACAAAGCTTCAGTGCATCGTTATATCCACCGTCTGCACAGACTGATCAAAACAAACTGGAAGAACTGGTTAGTTTACCAGTTAGTAGCTCTGCCTTGTTTGTACATCAGACCAGTCCGGCTGCACAAATTCAACAAGCACGTTTCAGTAGTCTCTGGTGTCGTATGGTTGTATGGTGATACTCAGATTGGAAAGGTATCAGGAGTCCGCTTCTGATTTATGACAACCCGGGTCCAGTCGGGACCAAAAGGACTGATGAAGGTTTAACCCCGGGGTGTTTTAGTTCTACTTAGTTGCTGTGGACCAGAGTGACGAAGAGAAACAGCGAGCAGAGAGAGATGGCACCAGTCAGTACGGCTTTCACCAACAGCACTGTCCAACTGCCCAACAGGAAGACGTGGACAAACAACCTGAAGGCCAGACAGAGAGAAACACGATGTACGTTACAACGTTAAAGAACAAAACTAAACAGCGCGTTGGCGTCGCTGAAACCATCCGTCACAGAGACAAAGAAAATACACATCTCTTCCACTTATTGATGCATTTGTAAGCCTAAACACTGACATCACAATGAACCCTCTACAATCATTTAATAAAATCATCTGCTGGTCCTCCCGTTGGTCCCTTATTCTTTTGGGGCCAAAAGCAAACACCTATTGTATAATGTACTGTATTGGTTAGTTTCAACATTTGTATTGATGCGTGTATAATGTAAAACAGGCACCACCATCAATATTGGGAAAAAAAACACCGAGGGAATTTTAAGGAATCAACCAATAGAACAGCCCCCCACCAGTGCCTGTCAAGCCCCCCGAAAATAATAACAATAATAAAATATGAAGGACAGGGATTTAAAAATAAATAAATAGGTAAATAGATAATTGAAATTATATAAATCTGAATTAAATAAAATGAATAGATACATGCTTTTAAATAAAAATCATACAAAATGATAAATAAAACAAATAAAAAATAATAAAAAATACAAATCAAAATAAAATAATATAATAATAATGATAGTAATCTTTTTTTTTTATAAACTGTACTGTATTGTTTAGATGCAAAATGGTACCCATTGAAATGCTTTTTGTCAGTGAGCCACTGACTCTGCCTCTCCATGTTTTTCTTACCTCACTCCCACCAAATTAACTTCCACAACTTCCAGATTATGAAGAATAATTAATAATTAGGGATCCTACATATTTAACGAGCATTTTTAGCTCACAAAAAATAATCATTTATAATGATAATGAGTTATATTATAGATTTTGTTATTAATTTTTTTTTGTTTTAGAAAAAACAGAAACTTGCTAACACATAGCTAACATTAGCTCACTAACAGCCAACTTGTCCCATCCCATCATCATTTTAGTCATCAACTGCACCTCTGGTAGACATGGAGTTCTAAAAGAATCCTTTGACCTGCTGAAATCTAACGTTTTTAGCTTCCTACAGGCATTTTTGTCAGAGTCTCAGCCCTTGATTTCATATTGAGGTGCAGATTGTTTCCCCTCCCGTGGGCGTGGTTTTACCAGTATGCCGCATTGTGCTCCTCCTCTCTGATGTTTTGGGCTTTCCTTTTGCAGTGAGTGGTGTAAATGTTATGAAGTCCTGGTAGTTCTGCTGTTTTTACAGTCTGCTTTCCTGAGCCGTCAGGTTGCCAAACAACACAGTAATACATCCTGTCACAACACTCAACGGTGCAGCGATAGAAGTTCACAGAGTTTTGGTGCTCATACCAAACTTCTTGAGTACAGTCTAAGAGAAACTTGTTTCAAGAAAGTTGTTATGATATTATTATTATTATTATTATTGCTCATGTTGCTGCTGTTAACTAGAGCCATCCTGTGGTTCACAAAATAAAGTGCAGCCGCCACATAGGCAGTCAAATCAAACCTAAACTGAATTTTCCTTTAAATGAATATTTGACCTTTTAGATAATACCAGTACTCTGTCTTCTGTCTTTCTGTGTACTGTATGTAGTATGTCTGACGGTGTGTACTGTATGTGTTTGTGACTCACTCCATTAAGAAGGCCTTGTAGACACAGAGAGCCAGCAGCACAGTAACAGGAAGCCTGAAGCTCTTAGGAAGGTCATATCGTGTGAACATCCACACCACTGCTGCCATGGCGATATAATGGATCTATAAACACATAGAAATAATTACTGGTTTTAATCATCTTTTTATACACCCTCAGGTCCCATCATATAAACATTTACATTACAGATACAATGGCAATAGAACCTATAGAGGGAAAGAAATCCATATCTGTCTACACACGCAGACGAGAACTCGTTATTTACTGGAACTGTTTCTTTACACCATCGCTGTCAACAACAAATGGGAGATGGGAGGATGAGAGGTAAAGGAGAGGCTGACATGAAAGACAACAGATAGAGATAGAGTGAAGGTCATTGAGCAGACAGAGTGGAGTAGTGAAGCAGAAGCTACTCACCAAACTGATGTTAGAGTCAAAGCTCATCTGGATGTACTTCCAATCAAACTCGATCCCTCTGGCTCCCACCCACAGAGGAAGACACCTGAGGAGCCATAACAGGACACAAACAGTGAGATTCAGTTGTTGGGTTTTTATATATTTTGTATTATTGTGTATATATATATATACACAATAATAATGATTACTTTATTTATATACCACTTTTCAAAAACAAGTTACAAAGTGCTTTACAAAGACATAAAAAGCAACACAAATTACCAGGTAGTAATAAAGAAAACAGAGTTGATACAGTAAAAATGACAAGCAATGTATGAAGTACTAAAACACAGTAACAACTAGTAGAATAATAGCAGGACAATAACCGACTAAGAGAAAGCTATTCTAGCCTGCCTGATTCATGGGGCCCTGACTCCAAAGGCTCGGTCTCCTCTGGTTTTTAGCCTTGACCTAGGAATAACTAATGCCCTGTTCAGACCTGGTATTAACATGCGTCCTCAGTGATCCGATCAGTAGTGGACAGCTCTAAGTACAGGTGTGAACACACTCAAGACGCATCGAGTACGCATTGAGATCCGATTACTCAGACCACATTCAGAGGTGGTCTGGGCCACATATGGTCACATTCCTTAGCAGTGTTTAGTGAATGTGTCCTGGGCCACATTAAGGACCGCCTACTCAACTGACGTACCGCTGGGATCCGCGGGATCACCAACCCCTCAGGTGAATAAACAGGCAGACACGGGCGCTTGTCAGCATGGAAACGGCCTCTGTGCTCTACTGTGTCCTGTCGGTACGACTGTATTTTATTAAAATATACCTTATCTATAGGCTACATTATCTGCAGACTATCAGACTAGGCACGCAAAGTGCATTATCATCATACTGTCGGAGATGTGTCTGTGTTTTTGTTCCGCCGCTCCCGCCCGCCTGCCTGTTCTCTGTCCTCCCTGGCGGGGCCGGCAGTGCGGAGGTCCCCGGGCACCGCCGGTACAATAATCTTTTATTTTAATGCTAATACAATGTACAAGAATTCAGGAATATGTAGGATATTACTACTGACATTCATGTAATATTACGTCACAACGTATGCTGTATTAGCCATGTGTCTACTACGTGTTTATTTGCATATAGAGCGGGGAAGTGAGATCGGATCACAAGTGGTCACTGAAGACGCATGTGGAGACGCATTCTAAAGCCAGGTGTGAACAGACGTACTTAAAGCTGTCCACTTGTGATCCGATCACTGAGGACGCATGTTAATACCAGGTCTGAACAGGGCCTAAGAGACCTCTGCCGGAGGATCTCAGGCTGCATTCTGGCTCATAAGGGGTTAGTGGGTCACTGACATAATCAGGGGCCAACCCTAACCGTGCTTTAACAGTAATCATTAAAATCAATTCTAAAACATACAGGTAACCAGTGTAGAGATGCTAAAACAGGTGTTATGTGGACTCTTCTGTTGGATTTTGTGAGTAGTTGCTGCAGCATTTTGAACTAGTTGAAGTTTGGAGAGGTTGTGTTGGGTGAGACAGGAACACAGTGAGTTACAGTAGTGTAAACGGGATGTAATGATAGCATGGATGACAGTTTCTTTGGAGATAAAAAAGATCTAAATTTTCGAGATATTCCGAAGTTGCAGAAAGCACGATTGAATGAGACTTCACCTTCTGGTCAAAGTTAAGTTTGTTATGGAAGATAAACAACACCCACATTTCTGCACTGGGTTTTGATGCCGCAGGACAGAGAACCTAAGTGAGGGAAGAAGTGCTCGCTAGAGGAGTCTGGACTTACTGTATGATAATGGCTTCAGATTTATCAAAGTTTAGCTGAAGGAAATTTGCAATAGTTTGACAATAAGTGAAGCTAATGCTTCTTCTGAAGGAGCAGCGTTACTGCTCACCTGGACATCACAAGCTCTGCTGTCGCCCAGCCCATGGCAGCCACCATGATCTTGTACTCCCCTTTACCAGCATTACGAGACATCACAAGATGGAGACCCAACAGGTCTGCCAGGTCCACGGTCGCTTTCATAAATTCCTGTAAAAAACAAAGAAACACATTACAACCTCCTACACAGGCTGGCATTTCGACTGGCTCGCTTTGTTTTAGCAAACAGTTACCAAAGTCTGACAAGGGGTGAGAAAATGTTAATCTCCTTTCTGAAGTTGTTACTATGATGAACACTCACCCCTACAAAGTCATAAACTCCAGCTCCTCCTTCCCATGTGGGGAAAAATGTAGCTAGGAACAGCATCTGAAACACAAAAGCAGACCCTGCTTACACGCTCTCTAAAAACACAAGGAAGCTAATCCTCAATCACCAGAAAGCTCACTCACCTTACAGAGTTGGACAAACAGGTAGGTGGCTCCAGCCTGGACACATCTCCAGAAGGCGTTGTACTCTGAACTAAAGATTGAACACACAAACACGGAGTTAAATGGCAACAGGACTGTAAAATAAGGAGGCGCAGAGACAAGGTAGTCCAGGCAGAAAATGGCAATTTGGGATACAAATGTTTTTAGACTTGAGTGCAATAATGGTGACAGAAACAAAAATTGCGTTGATAAGCAAACGTACTGACAAATTCAAGAGCACACTTCACACAGTTCTAAGAAGATTATGTGGACCCCCCCCCCCCCCAAACCTCTGGAATTACTAAGAAGATTATTAACAGCCTTCTTAGTCTCTGAGCATATGTTGCTACAACATACAGTAGGAATACAAAGAACCTGTAATAATGAGATAAAACTTAGCCATGACAGTCATTGCCCACACAGTATTTTACTTTCTATCATTTACTCCGACTATGCTTTGCTGGTCATGACTGGACTGATGAGATATCAAACAGGATATAAAAGCACACATCATTCACCACCCATGTTGCAGATCCCTGATTCAAACAGACACTTACAGGCCGCTGCACTTGTATGTTATAAAGTAAGGGAAATAGGCCAGGGCAAAGCAGTTCCCGAAGTGAAACAGTGTCATGATGTCTGGTTACAATATTCAGCTCCCTGGAGAGAAACAGAGACAAAGAACACACAACTTTACAGATATTTGATACAACAGGCCAAGCTTTATCACTTTTTTTCCCCTTTTTTTTTTTACTACAGACCCATTTTGAGACCCACACACACAAAAGAAAAAGACACTAAATAGTGAAAAATGTCCCTCACTAGTTCTCAGAGGCCAAGGAGACACCTTCAGATGTCCTGTTTTGACTGACTAACACCCTAAACCCAAATATATATTCATTTTACAATTGTATAAAACAGAAAAAAGCATCCTGGCACTCAGGGCTGTAGTACTCGAGTCCAGACTCGAGTCCACTTTTTTGAAGTCGTGCACTTGTCTTGGACTCTCGTGCCTTGTTGGACTCGGGCTCAGCTATTGAGAACCGGTCAAGTTGCTCCTGGCTGCTGATTTGGGATCAGTTTTACAGTAAATGCCTGATTCCAACAGTGTTTCCCCTACAGTATATGCATTCAACAGCAGCGCAGCGGCGCAGAGAAAAACTTGAATGCGAGGAGAGGAAGAGGGAGTGAGATGGCACCTGGACGAGAGATGTGACCACATTATTATAGTTTATTAAAAATGCAGAACAGTGACAATACAGCTGTTTCACCTCTCTCATGTTGTCATGCGTGATAGAGTCTGCATCACAAGGAATAATAGACTAATGCATATAGTAATAAACAGATAACATAAAAAAGTCCTTTCCCACCACAAATAGTCTACTTGTGTACCACACATACAGTATAGCCTGTATCACAGGTAGAAAGAGGAAAACACTATAGTTTAACACTAAGTTATAATAATAATAATCTCAATAAATAATTTAAAATTTAATTTAAATGTCCCTGCTTGTGGGCATATTGGGGGGTGGTCTCGGGTAGTAATGTCAGTAGTAAATATCAGATCAAATTCAAGGTTTATGAATGTAAAGTTAGACTGTAATGGTCCTCAAACCCAAATTCTATGCATTGATTAGTTTGATGTTAGCAGATAGATCAGTATCGTTTATAGATTATTTCTGTCAACCCTAACTCATTAATCACTAGATTGATTAGCATGGGAAAGACACTATTCCCTATTATTCGACTTGATCTGACTTGGTCTGGACCTAGTCTGGACTCGGTTCAGTTGGCCTGGACTATTCCAGCCCTGCTGGCACCTGAGGAGCTACAACCAAGTGTCTGAACTGTTGCTGGTTGATGTTCTATCTTTAATCTGTGATCGACTAATCGATTATTTGCTTAATTGTTTCAACACTTGTCTGACAATTATTAGTAGAGATATTCATGACTATTTTAAACTCTTGATTTGACATGTTCACGTCTACTCAAGAACACGTGGACGTGATTAGACAGTCATTCACAGTCTGGGATGATGGGTTTCATACTGAAGCTACATTCACACTAGCAGGCTAACAGGCTAACAAGCTAACTTTAGCATCTGCACGGTAATAACGAGTTAGTCACCGCCGTGTAGAATGTTTAGCAGGTGTCTTTATTAATCCATGTACTGATCTGTAAAACTCTGTAGTTGTGTACCGGTAGAGTAGAGCTGTGTACCGGTAGAGTGACGAAGGAAGTGAGTAATGTGTATTAATTAGCTACCGTTAGCTAAGCTAGCCGGTGTCGCATCAGACCCGCTCCCCCGGTGTCTGGAGGAGACTTCCTCTCTGTCCAGTTTAACCATAAATATACTAGATCTAATATCATCTGCACTAAATTACCATTTAATCCATACAGCAGTACATGTAAGAAGCGTTTCAGTGTGAGCACTTACTGCGGTTAAAGAGCTGAGGAGGAGAAGCAGTCTGTCGGTCGGTCTGTCTGTCTGTCAGACTGTCACGCTACTAGTCTCGTTGAATGACAACCGGAAGTAAGCTTGGTTCAACCGCTAAATGCGTCCGACTATGTCACCGCCGGTAGGAATGTAAAAATGTGTTCCACAAGATGCTCTCTGCGGTGTGCGTTTACAGACTTTATTTAAGCTAAGGTATTTATGTCATATCAATATAATATATATGGACTTCAATCAAACATACGGACTAGGTAAATAATAAAAAAAGGGGATGAAATGTCCATAGAGATGGATTGAGTGCGCCACCATTTCATTTAATACAACATAGGTTCAGAGAAATGAATGGAAACTATGGCTGCCCTGACAAAAAAATATGTTTATTCAAGTGTACTGTTAGTATACTTCTTTTAAACTTAAAATAAGAGAGTTTACTTTTCATATACTCATCAGAGATATACTTAACAAAACTATACTTGGCTTATACTTACAAGTCTACAGAAAAGTCTAAGTATATATGGCTTATACTTGTACTTAATCCTTTGATAGAGATGTAATTAAGACAATTATAATGAAGCATACTTTGATAAAGTGGCCTATTAAAGTGTGTGAGAGTTTGTAAACGGATGTTTTGTAATTTCTTTACTTAAATTCATCAATCATTTTCTACATTTTTGGATTCTCTGTTCCCCTTTACTCATGCAGGAAAAACATTTTTTTTTAAATTTTTTTATTTATTTTTTAATCATCGCAAAACATCAAGTCAAATAGCAAAAGGAGCAAGTCTCTGTATGTAACACATAAATCATTGGCTAAGTATTAGAAGTTAAAGTATATAAAGTATACTTTCATAAACTATAAAGTAGGCTACACGTATATACAAATATATTTGCAGTATAAAAAACTATTAAACTAGTAGTTTACTGAGAGTACACTTTAACCTAAATAAATAATTAATAACCTAAATAGTGGGCTACAAGTATTAAACTAGTATATACCTGTGTACTCCGTATACCTAGTTGCAGTACAAAATAAAACTTAGATGTAAACTAGTTGTGTACTCAAAGTACACAAAGTACACACTATAAACTAAAAAGTGGGGCCAATTTAGTCCCAAGAAGTATTGAAGTAGTACACTTACAAGTATACGTCATTGATATTAGTATACTTACTACATAAAGTATACTTGGGGGAAATATACTTGAACTTTACTTAAGTATACTTCATAAAACCCGTTTTCCGTAAGGGTGCCGGTGGGGTAAGACAGTCAATGTACAAAACACAGGTCACAATAGTGGTATATATAATATATATAATATATATATATATATAAAATAACATATATAATATAATACATATATAATATTGGTATTAACTGTAAAATGCTTATAACCACTCAAACAGTACTTTAAGTGGTATAAAAAGAATGCTGTTTTTCTTTTCTTGCTAACGTTGCATTACAGTAAGCATCATATTCCTCAAAATGAAAGTCAGAAAAGTGCACTTTTCATGTTAATTGAATATCCAACTAATGAAAATGTGTTTGTTTCTTTAGAAAACTGGATGTTCATTCATATTTACAGAGGATTTAATTTTCAAAAGTTTGCATCTTCACATATTTTTTTCATGTGGTTTTTGAACTGAAAGGACTCAAAGACTGCTGATAACCTTCATAAGTCTGGTAGCCACAAAGATCTAACACTGTTGACACATTAACTTTTATAATACTCATAGCTTTGCTCTTCTAGCAAAATTGTAATCTTCTTGAACGTTACATACATGACACATGAGGCAAAGATGGTGTTTTATTTACAGCATTTAGGGACTTACTGAAGGAATCCAGCTGGAGCAAATCATGTTAATGATGAGAGTTTAAATGCAAAGTAGTGTAAAGTACTTTGCATTGATACGTCTTGTCCATTTGAATTTCTTCAGTACAGATTACACAAGCATTAAATGTATGAACCGTCACACACAAGTACAAGAGGAAGAAGGTTTTGTTTTTGGTTTTTTTACGACAAAACATCTATTTTTGATAAAGGTGAAAGAGAGTCAAAGAACATCCTCAGTCCCTCTGTGTGGTAATATTCTTTCACACTCGTATATATTTATTATATTGTATTATCACTATAGAATATAGTGTGTGAACCAGACAGATCAGGCATTAATGATGGAGCATTGAGAAGCTCTGAAACCTAACTAATTATACAAGACTTTACGTCTGGAGCAGATGAAGTTTCTTTTCTCAGAGCAGTCCCTGGTGATCCAGTTGTTTGTGTCGTTCTTGGACAGCGTCCCACAGTGTCTCCAGTGGGACGGACAGTCTGGCAGCTCCCCCTGGTCCTGCGGCGTCTTTCCATCCATCCACCACCACTCTCCTCCCAGGAAGCGCAGGCCCGTCCAAACCTGAGAGACACGAGGCAAAGCTTTGAATGTCCCTCACTCTTTTAAAAGTGTTTTATCTGACACTCACAGATAAACTGACGCTTTCATTCACTTCATGCTTGCTTAGTTCAGGAGGCTGTAGTTTGGTGAAGCTTAGAGCTTGTAAACAATAAGTCTGCTGTCTGTCTCACTGAACTGTGGTGTCAATTAAAGCAGCAGTGGGTAGAGATGGAACAAATATGATTAAAAATGGTCACTATATCCTGACAGTAGTGCATGAGACAGGTAATCTGAAAAACATCATGTGTCCTCCGATGTCCTCTGATGTCCTCCAGTGCTCCTAACAGCATCTGCAGGATTTCACAGACCGGAGGAAAACAACCAATCAGAGCTGATCTGGAGTCTGCCGTCTATGAGAGCCGGCTGTCAATCACTCGCCGACCAAACGGTCAAACTAGGCAGCGCTGATGAAATATGAATCAATATTCTGTTACTGTAATGTCTATTTCTCTCCTCACATGTTTTCAGAAACATCTTGTAGTGCACGGTTTAGCTGTAAAATAAGAAAGTTTGTGACCCGGCAGCCATGTTGAGATCAGCTGAGGTAATACCAAGCACCGCCCACCAGCTGGAGCACAGCCAATAGGAACGCTCTCTCTCTGAAATGACCTGTGATTGGTCAAAGTCTCCCGTCACGGGCTAGATGTTCTAAAGTCTGAAAACAGAGCCATGAAGAGGAGCAGAAGTCTAGTTTTCTCTCAGAACACTTGAATTACAATATGCTGAAAGGTTATTATGGGATGTTTGCCCAATGATGCCAAAAACATGTTGCCTACTGAAGCTTTAAGCCTGGCACAACGACTCTAATAGCGACTTCAGCGAAAAGTAATCACCATGAAAAAACAAGAGTAAAGCTGTTCAATCTATTCAAAACTGGAGCATGCCACCCTTCAGTGTTTGATGCCTAATGTATCAATAAAATGATTAAAAACTCAAAGTTTAAAAAAAAGCCAATTAATTCATCCATTTCATTATTCTGTCTTTAAATTAATTATTAATAACTGAAATCTATGAAGGAACTTTAAAAGTTTACTTCATCATATTCCGTCAATGATAAACCTGAGGCGGTTGTGAGATGATTAACAAGAAAGGAAATCTGCTATGTTTCTTTCTTCTGACTTTCTTCTAACATTATTGCTTTTATTTAGAAATATTTGATAGTTTTATTTCCGTATGCCTCAAAAAATCATTAAAATAAACTATGAGAGGAAAATCTCTTCATCACAGGTCGCATATTGCGAGCAGTTCAACCAGGTAGACCTGCTACACATCATGTAACTTTAAAGGGTCACAAGCCGGCACCTCAAGGAAGTGCTAATGTTTAACCCCCGCCCCCCCTTCTCAAACCTCATCGGTCGTGGCGCTGTAGATCCTGTCTCTGACATAGTCGTAGTCAGACAACTGTTCCAGGCTCAGGAGCTCATGGTGGTACCTGCAGGTCAGGTTCGGCTCACATGGTGTGACCATCATCAAGCAGTGACTCCGGGCGTCCTCCCATGTCTTGTTCTCGTTCACCACCACCAGGCCGTCACCGTAGCAGAAAAACTCGAGCTCTTCGGAGCACACTTTGCTGGACCACTTTTCATTGGTAGAATTAAGATAGCCACAGTCTGCGCTGAGCGGCTGTCCCTGTGCCCAGTTGCTGTAGTCAGAAGGCCAATCGCCGATCCATTTCCAGGTCTCATCAGCCTCTTGGTGCAGTCCGATCCAGCCAGCGTCCTGTAGTTGATCTGTGTTTGTGCTGGTTACGGTGGCGAGGTCACTCATATTATTCTTGCAGTACTGAGAAGCATTGTCCCAGGTGAGGGTTGTGTTGTGATGTTGAGTGTTGTTCTGTACTGAGCAGTAGAAATCATGTTTATTTGAGCACCTCTCACTGTACCACTTTAAATCATCATCTGACACAAGTGCACAGTGACGGTTCTGCTCTCCATCGCCCGCGTTCTTTGAGGGATTGATTACTACAAACCCGTCTCCACGTCTGAAACAAACAAATCAATGATATCTCACTCAGCAACTGCATTTCACCTCATTTCTATTTCACAATATTGAAATCAATATTTCAAACAAAGTACTCACTTTACATCTATCCACTTCCAGACTGAGTCTTTCTCAGGGTCTCTGAGCAGACCGACCCAGGCTTGTTCGACATCCTTGTCCTTCATAAGTGTAATCAGCTGCCCTTTTCCAAATACATTAAAAGTAACCAAGTCAATGTGGTACTTCTGGCAGTACAGCCTCGCCTCGGTCCAGTTCATCTTCTCAGCTTGATAGTAAGCCTTCTTTTCTACCTTAAATGCGTCCAAGCAAAGAGCAGCGAAGAGCAGGAAGGAGAGCGTGATCATGACTGGTCCTGTCTTCACGTCAAAGTCGAAGATGTGTCTGTTTGCATCCCGCTCAGCTCTCCGTGTGGTCAGTGGCTGGCGAGGAGCGATCACTCTGGTCTTATAGCAGCTACATACCTGGTCACTCCCACATATAGACACACCTTGTCAGATCCAGCTGACCAGTATAACCTCTCCACACCAGTAACAGGAACAGTGTTACAGGCCAGATGGAGTTAGTCATGCCAGCAATCTTTTTATTATACAGTAGGCCTATTATTAAACTTTAAATGAAGAAAATTAAGATGCTTTATGTTTGTGCCAATCTTTCAGGTAGCCGAGAGCAGTGATTCTCAACTAGAGCTATGAAATTAGTGAGTGGCTTAGTCAGTTTTATACAAGAAAAATCTAAATAAATCACAATTCAAATGAACACAGAAGCAGGATTATGAATTGATGTGATGCTAATCTTTAGTATATTCTTTAGAATAGATTTATAATAGAATATAAATCTAGAATATAATAGAATATATTTTGAATATTCTTTTAATAATATCTAATATCTACAGAGTCTTTAGAAAGGTACCAAATAAAAGTATAGCTTTTCCTGAAAAAAAAAAAAATTATGATTGTGAATTAATCATTTAAAACATTTTTGCGGGTCCAAAAATCAAGCGTAGCGTTAGTTCAGGCAGGCCATGAAGTCAAGCGCTGCTCATATGACAGCTGTCAGCTGATGGCAGCCGATCTTAGGCCGGCCCAATCAGCTGATGCATCATCTGACAGATCAGCTGATTCCCCTCTATGCATTCATTGGCAAATTTCATACAGGGCGCCTTATTTAAGCTGCTTCAGCCTGCCTACCTTTGCTGCTTCTTCTACAAAGCCGCTCGCAACCCACCTCCACCCCCACACCTCCTTTTAATACTGTGTCTGACTTAATCAATATCATTCTGTTGTTATTGATGCCGGCTCTGTTCTGCACCCAGGGGGGTCTTTGCTGCTGCTCTCCATGCCTTTGGCTTTCCATGTATGTACATGGAAGGGCAAGGAGGAGTGCTCTCCTTGCCTTATGCTACCACGTAGGCACGTGGATCCACGTATGCGCGTGGATGGGCAGGGAGGTCCCAGAGCAGAGCCATACCGCCAAATATAATGTATATATTACTGCAAATGGAAATAAAGTTTCTTTGACTAAAGTGGTCCTGACTGAATTAACGTTTTGTTTATATCTGTGGGAGATATCTGACATTCAGTTCCCACCTCTAACAAGGCTTGTGAGTCAACAGTAAAACGACGTTGGCACCACGTGGTATCTCTGGGTTGTCAGGCAGTTAGTTAGTGTGGGGAAAAAAGGGATTGACGGTAAGTGCCTGGCAATGACTTGTTGTGAAGTGAAAGCAATGGAGAACGGGGGAGGGAGAATGTGACATCTAGTGGCTGAATGTTATCAATGTTATCAGTAGCACCTTTAACTGGTAGCCCTCCGCCTATGACGCCTATGACGGGCTGACTAACACAGGACACCCTTCATTTTCTCTCTGACCTGAATCAGTCGTATCACACTAAAGATTTTATCTGTAAAATTTCAGTCCTGGTTGATTATGCAACATCCGTGGTAACAACAAGTGTGGTTTAATACTACAGCAAAGGCTCCTTGAGCAGCTACAGTGCTTTGTCAGAAATACAACAGAGGAGCAACTAACTGTGTATCTGTTTAGCAGCCAGACAAACTCCCGTTGTAGGTATCCGTAGGTAGATCAGACTCCACCACTAACGATGAAAACTGCTATATAGAAAGGTAATTACAGAATGTAAATACATTTAATGGTTATTGCAGAAACAAATGCAGGCCATAACATTGAGGTTTTGTTTCATTCAAATCTTAAGGATAAGAACTTTAACTCCAAGTTTCCAAGTTTTCGAAGTGGATGTGTCAGAAAAATCGGGGTAAAAGTGGTAGCAGTACAAATACAAACTTGACCACACCCACTGATGAGAAGCAAAAAAGAGAGGACCATCTGGGAGTATTAAGGCTGTGGGCACACAAATTATCTCAAGTTTTGGTGTCCATCTTGGTTTGTTCTAAATTTCTTTGTCTGTTCAGAACGCAGCAATGTGTGAATCACAACTAGAAATTATGATTTAAAATTTGTTTTTGTGGCTATGGATAAAGAGAGAACATGTCCAACCTTGTAATCTTATCCAAACCATCTTTTCTATGTCTCTCTGTCCTTTTCGTTCTCTTTTCTTCTCCAGCCCTAAGTGAGTGAAATCTCTATTCTTCACTCGTCAAAATGTCAATGCAAATAAGAGACAACCATAAGTCATTGGATCTAATCTAGCACGCCGTATTACAGCTTAAAAATCACATTTATAAGTGGTGGAGTGGTAAAACATAAACACAGTGTTGGCTTGGCTTCGATCTGAAGGTCATGTCCGTGCATGATGCACTTAAAATACAAATGACAAGGAAAAAAGTTTTTAAAAAAAGCAATAAAAAACAAAGTGGATCCAAATCCAGTCATGTGTGGTGCAGTGAGATGCTCTGTTCCTCTGAATCTGAATGCTTAATTCAAATGTTCTACATTCAAAACTGTCCAGTCTCCACACATGGACGGGGAAATAAGGCTGCAGGCAAATGACCGGATTTGAATCTTTTTAGTCAAGAGATGCTGTTGTCCACTACGTCCTCATGCTGACCTCTGTCCACCTCACTAGTCTTACCCTAGTTTCAGAACAATGTTATTCATTCAAACAAAATACTTTAAATAAAGTAAATGATCATAATTGTGCCTGTAGTTCCATAGAAATGTGTTGTTCCTATCGCAGTATGTTCAGTAAAACAGTAGGTGGCACTGCAGCGAAGTCATTAGAAACATTTTCTGTGCTTTTCTTGTCAGTTCCTTTTAAGAGGGTGTAACTTGGCCGAGGCAGGAAGAAGCAGAAGGGAGACATTTCTTCTATATTAGGAAGCAGCCTTCTGGCTGCAGTACCCTGAAAGAGGCAGCAGGTGACTCTGAAGATCCCCTAATTCCACACCTAATGTCTCCTACCAGGGAATGACTGGGAGGAGACAGGGAATGGGTAAACAGTGAACTGTCCTTCTGACAGGACACTTCAGCTGATGTTTCCTTTGAGTAGCTTACATGGTAAATGGTAAATGGACTTGCATTTATATAACACTTTTCTAGTCTTCAGACCACTCAAAGCGCTTTACACTACATGTCAGCATTCACCCATACAAGGTCCCAACCTGCCCATCAGGATCTGATCACACACATTCACACACCGATGCAGCAATTTGGGGTAAAGTATCTTGCTCAAGGACACTTTGACATGTTGACTGGAGGAGCTGGGGATCAAACCGCCGACCTTCCGATTGGTGGACGACCCGCTCGACCTACAGTAGGTGTAACAGGAGGTGGTAACTGAACTGAGGAGAGAATATACATTTTTCAATCCATCAATACTTCCCTTCATCTTACGTCTTCCTCTTTAATTTAACTTCTCACTATACATCCTTGTGTGTCCTTAGACCATTTGTTTTTTTACATACTGTACATAGTTATTCATAATTATTAACTTTTTGTTTTCTTTGTTTGACGAGTGACAGTAGAGATGCAGACAGGAAATGGAGAAGAGAGATGGATATTCATAATGGTATGTATCTTAACTACTATGATGCCCGCTTTTATTATTTCAATGCACATTTTTGTTCCATAAATTGCTATGAGGTCTCCAGCCTTTACATGGATGTTATAAAATTTACATTAACATCATCAGTGCAGTCCTCCACAATAATTACCCTGACAGGTGACGTACACCTGGACACTAAATAATGAGGTGAAAGGAAATATAAAAAGAGTTTGAGCTGTGAGAAAAATTGGAAATGTAGTGAGGAAAATGTTGTGTTGGGGAAATGATTAAGCATGAATTGGAAAATGAAGGAGTTGAGAACGCTAGTGAAAAACATAGATATATAGTTAAATGAATTTAGTTTGAATCTAT
The DNA here is from genome assembly GCA_916700685.1 of Adelosebastes latens. NCBI lineage: Eukaryota > Metazoa > Chordata > Actinopteri > Perciformes > Sebastidae > Adelosebastes > Adelosebastes latens. Next base: position 23,132 of record CAKAKR010062678.1, read on the forward strand.
TTTGTAAACTGACAAGTAATGGATGAAAAGCTTTTCTTTTTTACCAACTGATTAGAGATTAAAAGCATAAAGCTTTATAGTTCTTGTGCTCCATGTTAATTATTTAACTAACAATATTATTCATGGGTGTCTTCAGTTATATTTTTGATTTGTCTTATATCTTTTGATAAATTGAGTCAGTTTTGAGGCTCCATAGGACACAGGGAACAGATACCGGTAATAATGAAACAGGACAACATGAGAGCTTGAGGTTTTCCCAACTTTTATTTCTTTATCTCGTTACTCTGAAGCGGAGTTACAGTCGCTCTGCCTCTCAGCTTCCTCCTTAAGCCTTTAAAACACACCAACAGGGAGATGGATACAGTAGTTACCGTAGCACTGAGCCATAAGGACACATCTAAAGTGGCAGTGGGAGGTGGAGAGGGGGCACACGGACACAAATACTGTTACCGACCGATCGTCTCGTCATTAAAGGAAAAAACAGATAGACTCAGAACACTCAAACACACAGTTGCTGCTGCTGCCTACGTATACTGTAGTAGAGCTGAGGGCCATGATGCTATGACTTGGCTATGGGTGGGGCCTGTGTGTAAAAGAGAAGGGAGGGTGGTGGGGGGGACGGTTGGGGGTGGTCCCTTTCCTGACTTCCTGTTTGGACAGGAAGTGTCTACTCCTTGGAGTGCATGTACAGCAGCAGGTCAGCGACACGGTGGCTGTAGCCAAACTCATTATCGTACCTGGAGAGAGAGGGAGCGAAAAGAAGAAACAGAAATTAACTGTTCGGTTTTGAAAAGATATAAAAAATAAAGATAGAACTTTTCCTGTTTTCTGTTTTAGATAAAACACTAACTTCTTGTTTTAAATGACATTTAAAAACTAACCAGGAAATGAGCTTGACGAAGTTGTCGTTGAGGGAAATGCCGGCGCCAGCATCAAAGATGGAGGAGTGGGTGTCACCAATGAAGTCAGAGGACACCACCTGCAGAACACAAACCCCACTACAGGTCAGATATAATGGAGCGTAGCCAGGTACAGCTTCATTAGTGACTGCAAAGTACACACTCAATCACAGCCAGTCACAGAGGTCTTACTTTTTGAATGTCTATTTCCATTCTTCATTTTTATTACTAGCCATGTATTTGCTTTACAGTACATGTGAAGTAACTTTGGGTGTTACCTGGTCCTCGGTGTAACCCAGCACTCCCTTCATGGGCCCATGTGCGGCCTTCTTGCAGGCTTCCTTAATCGCGGCGTAAGATGCAGGCTTGGACAGACGGCATGTCAGGTCCACCACAGACACATCAGCCACTGGCACCCTGAACGCCATGCCTGTCAGCTTACTGGAGAGAGAGACAGATGTGTGTCACCATCTTGTTTCTGGTTTTTCTTAAAGGCAGGGTGGGCGATCTTGAGAAACTAGCAAGAGTACACTAGATTTATTTTAAATGATCCAGCAGAGGATACGAGCCCAGTGTTGCCAACTCTTTTCCAATGGAAGTAGCTAGCAGCACCAGCTGCTGATTACCTCCAAAAGTCCATAAATCTAGAGAGAAAGTTGCCAAGTCACTTCAGGCCTCCCTCCAAAATTATCATTACGAACATGAAGATATCATAATGAACGTGAACGGCAAACATGGCTATTGTTAGTACTCAGAGCTGTCAAGCCAGCAGCTTGTGGAAGACTCCGATGAGGCACAATGAGTGTACGGGCAGAGTGCGAGCAGCCAGGCAGCTAGCCCTTCCAATCATTACATTTGGGCTGAATGAAATAATTGGATGGCTTTATTACAGTCCTGCGACAGCCACAGATACCATTTTTTTTTCTTCTTCTATTTGTCAGAGCATTTGATTTATTGATTGTTGTTTGGATGTAATGAGAATTTCAACAAATATAACAAAACATTTTCTAAAATCTTATCCAACCCTGCCTTTAACCTCCTTGGAAAAGGTGCATCTGATTATCAAGATGACAACACATGTGCTAGTCCTTACCCGTTGAGTTCGGGGATGACTTTGCCCACTGCCTTGGCGGCACCGGTGGAGGCAGGAATGATGTTCTGGTGGGCACCGCGGCCGTCACGCCAGGCCTTGGCGCTGGGGCCGTCCACTGTCTTCTGGGTGGCTGTGTATGCGTGGACTGTAGTCTACAGAGAGGAGGAGAGGTCATATTACACAAAACCTTAGTAACTGTACAGTAGCATCTATGAAGAAGTCCTCGTCACAACAGTGGTTAAAACGTACAGTTATTACATGAGGATACAGATTTACCGTGACTTACCATGAGAGCCTCCTCAATGCCAAAGTTATCATTGATGACTTTAGCCAGGGGGGCCAGGCAGTTGGTGGTGCAGGAGGCATTGCTATCAACAGAAAGACAGACACGGTCATTAACTACCAGACTCTACCACATCCAGATCTCTTGAAGAACATGTTTGTGAAAATTAAAAATTAGGGCTGTCAATCGAAATAGTTAATTGCAAATTAATCATACATTTTTTATCTGTTCAAAATGTACCTTAAAGGAAGATTTGTCAAGTATTTAATCCTCTTATCAACATGGGAGTGGGCAAATATGCTGCCTTATGCAAATGTATGTATATATGTATTATTGTAAATCAATTAACAACACAAAACAATGACAGATATTGTCCAGAAACCCTCACAGGTACTGCATTTAGCATAAAACAATATGCTCCAATCATAACATGGCAAACTGCAGCCCAACAGGCAACAACAGCTGTCAGTGTGTCAGTGTGCTGACTTGACTATGACTTGCCCCAAACTGCATGTGATTATCATAAAGTGGGCATGTCTGTAAAGGGGAGACTCGTGGGTACCCATAGAACCCATTTACATTCACTGATCTGGAGGTCAGAGGTCAAGGGACCCAAAATTTACATAAAAATGTAGCCAAAATTTGGCGTAAGTTTGGAGCGTTATTTAGCCGTTAAGTTTCCAATGGATTCATCAGGTTTTCTAGTTTCATGTGATACCAGTATCTTCACTCTAGCTTTAAAACTGAACCCACTACAACCTAAAAATCACAAGTAGCATTAATGCGTTAAAGGAATTAGTGGCGTTAAAACAAACTTGCGTTAATCGTGTTATTATTGCGTTAACTTTGACAGCCCTAGATAAAATGTACAGTGTGAATGCATGTCCATAAACCAAAGGTTTGTTACCTGACGATGGTCATGGTGGAGGGGTCGTATTTATCCTCGTTGACTCCCATGACGAACATGGGGGCATCGGGTGAGGGCGCGGACACAACCACACGCTGAGCTCCGCCCTGGATGTGAGACTGTGATTGGACAGGAGAGGAAGAGGGCACAGGGTTACATACAGTACCGGACCATCTGTCAGTCTGAGCGTTTGTTTCTGTATATGTGCATGTGTGTACGTACGGAGGCCTTCTCCACACTGAGGAAGACTCCAGTGGATTCGACGACGTACTTGGCTCCAGCTTCGCCCCAGGGGATCTCTGCTGGCTTCATACTGGAGTCAGAGAAAGAACAGAGTCAGTCTAAGATGAAATGATTATCACTACCGTTTAGGAATGTTAAACTTGGGGTTGACGAAGACATCAAAATAAAAAAACAGAAACAGTGAGCAAGTTTTATAAAGCGAGAGAGAAGTGGGGGCTAATCTTGTTAGAGCAGTACATCCTGTGCTTTCTAAATTAGCATGCAGAGCCTCTTTGGATAATGTCATGTCAGTGATGAGCAAAATATTCATTTTCAATTAACACCTTGAGATGTAAAGGTTAAGAGCCTGCCAAAAAAAGTAAGATGGTGTGGTTAAAAACAGGATATCAAGGAGGGACACCTCACAAATGTACACTCAGTGCTCACAGAGGAACAGGAATGTCTCCTCTATAACTCGTCTTTTTGTTGGCGTTGCCCTCTGCAGAGAGGAGGCTCCATTACTGAAAGGACTAAAACAACAGCCGGTACAACGGATGGACGGGTAGCTATATGAGGGAGGCCTTAGTCAGCACAAACCCTCATTCCAGTCAAGGAATTCACTCAGGATACTAAAGAAACTAGTATAAAATACCTCACCTTAAAAATGAAAAATAAAGTATGTAATAATTCAAACTGAGCTCTTAGATGGCTGCTTCTACGTGGTCCTTCATAATAAATCAACTGGCCAGAGTTTGGCCTAATTTAAGCCTGTTGCCACCAGTTAAAGGGATAGTTCTGGAGTTTTGTAGCTCGGTTGTTTGAGGTACTTTATCCATAGTAGGTGTATTACTTACAGTACTGTAGAAGAAGGTCGGCGTGCCCCCAGAACCGAGAAAACAGAAAGGAGCACCAGAGCAAAGCAATACAGTGCTGTGGACGTGGACGGCAGAAAAACAGATTTAGCCACCGAAAAGAAACGCTCACCTTAAAAAATTGATATCCGTATAAGTGTACGCTATATTTAGAATAATTTCTGACGGCGAACTGAACTCAAAGTAAAACATATCTATACCGTTTTTGTCATCTGAGCCTGTCGGCTTTGGAGGAGGTATATTTAAGTTTCACTTTCAGTTCAGTTCCCCGTCAGAAAGGAGAAGGAAAGGGCTGTCTGATGGAAAGATAAAGCAGTGAAAATATTCTAATATAGCGTACACTTAAACTGATATTGAATTTTTTAAGTGGGCCTTTCTTTTAGGTGCACAGCAGTCCACAGCAGTACATTGCTTTGGTACTCCTGGTCTGTTTCTCGATGCTGGGGGCGCGTCATCTACTGTAAGTAATACACCTACTATGGATAAGTACCTCATACAACCTCACTTCAAAACACCCAAACTATCCATTTAACCTCAACATCAACACAGCCACTAACTAACCACTAAACATCATCCTCACTTACCACTGGAAGACAGACATAGCGTTGCCGTCGACGACCAGCTTGCCATCCTTTTGGGAGACCTCACCATTGTAACGGCCGTGGGTGGAGTCATACTTGAACATGTAGACCTGGGAGGCGGGAGGAAAATGATGGGGTTATCAGGGCAGGGGATCTGAAGAGGCTAAATAAAACTTCATTATAACACTATAGTATCTGATTTCATACATTTAACTTCACAAATGCCTAAACAATCTTTACATTTACTGGGAGATTTGTGGAGTCACTGGTAGTGTTCTCAGCTTACAGCCAAATGACAAACAAACTACTGAGAAACAACACTTGTTATCTTGTAAACCAGACTCTTTCAACAATATACACTGCAGGCTTAAATCTGGTTTTTCTACCCAATATTTTAACTGAGTAATTATGATGTTGTATATCTCATACAACAGACGATCAACTGGAATTTAAATAAATGTGAATAATTTGTAAGCATGTACGTATGTGCCTGTAATTTTTCTCACCATGTACTGCAAGTCAATGAAGGGGTCATTGATGGCCACAACCTTGATGCCTTTCTGAAGGCAAGCCCTCAGGACCAGACGGCCAATACGACCGAAACTGCACAGCGAGGGGAGAGAGAGAGAGATTAATAATAGCTGTTTTGGGAAAATGGTGGGAAACTTCCTCAGGATGTCGAACCACTCCTGGGATCTCACATGAATCTTCTAATAAAGCCCCAAATTGTGACGTCCTGTCATTGCAAACTCCAACACAACTTCCAGTGGTCTACCTACTATAGAGAAGGCCTGCCCATTAATTAATCCCCATCACAAGAAGAATCATGAAATCATACATTCTTCCACTCTTATATTCCTGCAGCTCCACTGGTTTTCAGCTATGATTCATGCAACACTTTTCATTGTTAGTTCACAACAAAAGCTTTTCTATGGCCAACGACTTCAAGGCTTTTATTGTGAAGATACAGGAAGTGAATTCTAAATCACTTTTTTGTCAAAAATTAATCTATTGCAAGGAAGGAATAGTAAAAGACCATGCAACCAGTGAAGAGCTGCATGCAACAGGATGAACTTCTAACCTCCAACATACGTAATCAAAGTAAAGTACAGATTTTATTGTGCCGTTATCATTTGATAGAAGCCCATTTGTGCTGTTCTGTATCAGTCTCTCATATCAAAATCCAGCATACTGTATAAAGGGTGAATTTGATGTGAATTAATTGAAAACAATGCATTTTCACCCCTCTTAACCATTTACTAACCACCAGAACTTGCTGTGGAAATAGTAAAAACAACACCCATCCCCAAAATATGCATCCCTGACATGCTATCCTAATCATCCTAAAATCCATCTGAACCATCCTTTATATAAGAAACGTGTGTGTTTCAAACTCACCCATTGATTCCAACACAGAGGTCTGACATGGCTGCTGCTGCTGCTTGGGGGGGGATTGAGTTATCTGGGAGAAAACAACAACAACAGAGAAACCAATGAGATAAGAAAGACTATAACTACAGCTACTGGTTGATGAAAATAACATGAATGCTATCCAATCTCCCTTAGTAATGTCTTCTAACTGCGCAACGCACTCAGTCAGATGACTTAACAACGCTAGAAATCACTGCAGCTTAACAAGGTGCCAGCAAAGAGAAAAGTGTTTGGACTGAGACAAACGGTTGCCCTGGCAGCAGGAGGTGGTTTTAATCAGGTTAGTTAAGTTTCTGGCAATTATACAATGGGTTTGGGTGTGTGTGTGGCATTGCTGTAATGTGACCATGTCCAATCTAATCTGTCTGTAAGGTCTGTACAGCAATGCCACAATAACATGAAGAGAGACTGTAGCAGTAGTCTCACAGTACGGTGGACAGGCGGTGTGACGCATTAGCACTACAGGGTGAAAAATGCACCCAGGTGGTACAGTGGTACGTTGGTGTGCTCCTGAAGCAAGACGAGCTGGTGCTTGAGTTGAAGTTAGAATAACAGACTGAAGCTGTGCAAAGGGTGTGATCCTGTTTGCTGTCAGCGATGGAAAAATACAGGCGGTCAAATGGCATGTTTAATGTGTATCTGCTGCAGGAGTAGGGAGGTGTTACATCATGCAGGGACATGTTTAGAAAACAATGGATAAGAAGGGAGGGAGAGAGGAGGTATGTAACGCTGCAAACAGAGACTTGTCTGCCGGGTGAACAAAGAGGAAGCCTGGCCTTGACTCAAATATGTGACCTCCTTTTCCCTCCGCTTTCCTCTCCTTCTCATGCTGTATGCTTCAGATCTCCGCACCTCCTCTGTCCTCGCCTCCTACTTTTCCAGCCCCCATCTTTTCAACCAATTGCATCCCCCCCTCTCCTTTCCTTCCTTTGCCTCCTTCATCTTCTAACTCCACCTCTTCCTCTCCTTTGCTGTCCTTGATCTGTCCATGTTAGAAGGGATACGCACTCTGGTATCATATTTAGCTTCACAAATCATGTCATTTTGGCACAGAAAACTTCCTGAAACTGCATTCAAGATTTTATGTGTGGATTAGGTCGCTAATAAGTTCATTTAGGATTCAAAGTGAGCTCCGTCTCAACATTTTATCACTATATTTCAACAGCAACCAGCTGGGTGAAGACATGTTTCAAAATGTAAATCTGAATTAATGTATGGACTCATTTAGGGTTTATTATTGTATTTAAACACTTACTCATACAGGTGAAGAGATACGGTAGCTCTCTCATTGACCAGGTGTTAGCTTGACCAGCAGCTAACGTGTGTCTGTGTGTAAATCAGGGCAACGCGGATTGTCCTTGAAACATGTTGGTTGTCATTTTAGTCTACCGTAATCTCCTAATCTGTTGTGTGTGTGTGTCCCAGTGGGGAGCATGTAGGACAGGCTGTCAATCTGGTGAAATGCATTATGGGAACACTTTAAATAGACTAAAGGGGCGACCAGATTAGGATAAATCGTCTCTCTCATTCTCACAATTCTCACGCTAGTAATAGTAGATAATAACTGGGAACAATTCTAACCTGGAGAATAATCAGTTTATTATTGAGCACACATTGATGCTCGGTCTCGCTGGAGCTGTAACCCCATCTGATGCCAGTCAAAATCTATTTATTGAACAGTCTGCTGCGGTTTCAACTGATTTCTAACGGGGTCATGTGTAGTGTTTTTTGGTTCTTGTGTGCCTTTTGTTGTACCTTCCTTTCAAGGTAGAGCAGCCATTTTGTGTTCTGCTGCTAGCATCCATTAATACAAGGTCACCAAAGGAGAGAGAGAGAGAGAGAGAGAGAGGAGACAGAGAGAGAGAGAGAGGGTGCATACAGTATGACCACGCTATTCTCACATTTCTACGTCTTTCCTCTCCTTTCTACTTGGTTCCCACCATTACCTATTGTGCATTCACTAAACTCTGCAGTCCTTCTCTCTTTCCTCTCTTTTGAACTCTCCTCCCCCCGTCGCCTGAGCACTTTTCACTATTTGCCTCACTCTTTCGCTCTGTGTTAACCTCTCCATTTTCTCTGCACAGAGCAGTTGCCCTGGGTTTCCCAACATAAAATGGCTGCTCTACTGACAAATGATACTACTTTCTAAACAGAGTGGGTTATCCTGCTTCACTAGAGCAGGTGGAACGTCTGGACAAAGACTAGTGCAGCCACATAAGAGAGATCTAATGGGACTCAAACCAAATGATGTGGAGAATTTAACAACCTGACTACTTACAGTTACTATGCATAGAAAATAATCAATTTGAATTAGTTGCTTGAGTTAAAACTATGAAAATGTGAGATGGGACAGGTGCACAAGTGTGTGTGTCAGTCTGCCTATGCAGTATGTACTTGGTGACACTCCCCCCCCCCCCCCTCCATGTCAGTTACTGTTGCCTAGCAACAATAAGAGGCTTTAGCCAATCAATGGGAGACGAGGGAGCAGTTACACAGGGCAACCCCCCACCCCCAAAAAAAAGTTGCTTAATGCAGCTTTCATGAATGAATACAAGGAATTAAACACTGGTGCTGCGCCATCATACTCTGCTGTAGCACCATTGTTCAGCTTCCAAATGTAGTGTTAGATACATATTCACTAGGGCTGACCCGATTGCTTCGAAGCTTTGACCGTTGCCATGGTATTCGACCTCCACACTACTAATCAAATGCTTCGTTTTTTCATTTCTTTTTTAATTTTTGATATATAAATATTTAATAATAGTGTATAAATCCCAAAATAGCCCATAAAATAAGGAATAATCCCACAACATTTTTCATATTCAACATTAATTAATATTAGTTATTGTTAGACGGATATCGTTGTTTGTTGTGTGTAGAAGTGCGTGTGTGTGTTCAGTAGTGTGCCAGCGACACTGAAACGGGGTAGATAGAGACGGACAGACGGAAGAACATGTCAGTCTGCCGCGCTGCTCCACGAAGCGTCGGATATTTATCACCGAAGCTTCGAAGCCCAAAAAAATGGTATTCGGGAAAGCCCTAGTATTCTCATGCAGTTTTAGTATGAAATATGCAAAATATGCTGTAAAGCACTTTTTAAACATTGATACTAGCAACATTTATATCCATACATTTAGGTTGAATCCCTGCATATAGTTAAATTATTCTATGTTTCTATGTTGAGTAACATCAAGATTTTCTTGTGCAGTCAACTTTCTAATGCCAACTCCATAGCCAGCAGCTCGTCCCACTTCTCCACCACGCAGTCCCGCCTCTTTTGATCGTCACCCAATCAGCACACACTCTGTAGCGGCACTCACACAGACATGTCCCAGCTCATAGAGGCGGTATTGTGCAGAGTGTGCGACTGCAGTTTGCAATCTGCTGACACTCATTAAAACATAGGAGAAGACAAGGCAGACTGACAGCCAGACATATGACATGTAGTAAAGGTCCTTCCTCCCAGTTTTGGTCAAAGTGAGCTCTCTTCAGTGGTTATGTCTGCATGCGATTTGATTTATCTGTACTACTGAAAACACATGATTTAGATTTATGAAGTGCATCCACTTCCTCTACTGATTGGCAGGCCAGAGAGCAGCCAATCATTTCCATCTCTCCTTCCTCCCTCATCCTCACATCTGCCTCACCTCCCTGCTCCATAAATCTAACATCGCCTTAGACCAGACTGCTCCTTCGAGTCAATCACTTGACGAGGGGTGGTGCAAACATCTCCTCTTCTGATTGGTTAGACAAAGGTAGGAACAAGCCAGTCAGAATCCTCACTAATGAGGAAGTACACCCGGCTACTCGTTTGTCTACTGTACCTACTTCTTTTTTCCTCCATCTGTCCATCCATCCTGATACTTCTTGTTTCTTCTCATTCAATCTGTTTGGTTTATTCTCCTTCCTTTATCGTCCTCTTTGCACTTTAATTCCTCCCCTGGTTCATTCTTAACCGTCTCTGCTTCACTTTTTTTTTGGCTCCATGAATATCCCACCTCCCCATTACCCCACCACCCAAACTAATCATTAAAATTCTACACCCTACTCTACCTCCTTGTCCCTGTCCTCGCCTCTCTCTTTGTCTGTCTGATCCCCTTCATTTAGCACAACCCTCCCTCCCTCTGAGCTGCGACCCACTTTCCTCTCAGAGTTTAACCACAGGGGGCTACAGGACAAGGTCGCTATGTCCGTGTGGATGTGCACCGGAGGGACCACTGGGAGACAGAGGACTCATAACTAGTCAACGAGAAAAGGACAAAGACAACAGGATGCTTCAAAAAATAAATAAATAAATAAAATTGAGACAACTGTCTGTCGGACGAGAGCGAGAGAGAGGAGAGAGTATGACACGGCAATTCACTTCTGCCAACACATCCTCTGATGTCAAGCACCAACACTTTGCCAAACAAACGCTGATTGTAATATGTCAACACACAGTGTTAGAAGAGTATTTGGATTCCAGTCTAACCCTTACATGGAGTTTTGAGGAGCACACACAGACATCTTTCTAACAGTATTACGGTTCTCATACAGACAGGACAAGAGTAAAACTAGAACTTGAAAACAACCTATATTCATGTCAGGAGAAGCTAAGAGTTTAGATAAAGCTCGTATACTCAGTCTTTGGCCTCGGTTTGTGTATTAATTGTAAATTCGTGAGTGAGTGAATGAACTCAGTGACTCTGCCCTCGCTCTTCCTGCCAACAACGCCACTCCCCCCCTGCCTTCCTCCTTCGTCTGCCCTTCTTTCCGTGTCTTTTCAAACCTCGCTCCCGCTTTTTATCCCACACCCTCTTTCTCTCCTGTACTTTTCCACTGCAGTGGGTTGATTGGCTAGAGGCCAGACAGACAATCCATTTAAGTAATGTTTTCTCTTCTTGGCCGCCTCTCTGTGAAACATGTAAATCAAAATACATTAGAGGCTGAACGATAAATCCCACTTATACACCCCTTAAGATGCACACACTAGTGAAGTGGATTCAAACTTTCTGTGTCCAACTTCTGCTCATCTTTTTATCCCGTCTCCCCTTTAGCAGTATACCTGCTGCTTCCTCCCCTTTTTATAGTCTCATCACTGAGGCAACGTCACTTTGCTGCTGTAAACTAGTCAGTTAAACGTCCGACACAATCACATCACCAGTCAGACACACACACACAACAACACCACAGGCTGTGTGTCCTGTTCAGCAGGGATGGTCTCCTGCTGACAGGGACAGACAGTCTTTGTTTCTATTAGACAATTCACCAGCGGCGAATTAACATGACATGCAGACACTGAATTTTTAGTGCTAATAGAAGTTTTTAATAATTAATGAAATCAAGATAAGGAAGGTGGTTTTATAAAAGTAGCAGTTGTATGTATTGCAGTTCAACAAAAAAAGTGTTCATGCACACAAACACGCATGTACACACACACACGCACATCAACATGAATTAGTAAAAAGGTGTGCTGTATCTAACTGCAGAGGATTCAATAGGAGAGAGACATGTGACTCTGCAGAGGTAATGCTGGACTACACACACACACACACTGTATGAGCTTGTGTCAGCAGGCAGATGACAGATATCCTTCCTAAGCCTCAGACCTTGTCATTCTCCTCCTCTCCTCTCTAAAGCTACTGTACAGTTCAGTTTTATGCTTTGTTTGCTACCTTCCTCATACTCTGCTTACTGTACAAACACCCGCACCTTCAAATAACTGTATTTTGCATAAGTAAGGTACTTTTATAGGACAGTATGTCCCAGTTGTGTCTCTCCTTCCCTACTGTAGGGTGTATTTCCTTAAAATTTTTTGACAGTGCTGCAGAGTGCTGAGTCACTCTGGAGTTCCTTCTCTCTTTTATACACACATCCTGGACAAGATGGCTGGCTGATAAGTCGGCTGCAGAGCCTAACGGAGAGGGACACTCATGCTAACCTCGGACAAGGAACAACCACACTACCTCTGAGTGGAAAACTTGTCTTAATCTAGAAAAAAAAGGAGAATGAATGACTGTATTTATATTAATCTCATGACAAAATTGACTTTGAGTAGCAATGATTACTCTCTAACTGCAGAATACAGTGAACTGTTGATTTTGAACCCCGGCAGCCGGCCCTGAAGTGTGTACCAGAGGAAAGAGGCAACCGGTCTAGGCAGATGGCCGCTCACCCAGAGCCTGGTTCTGCCCAAGGTTCCTACCCGTTAAAGGGGAAGTTCTTTCTTGCCACTGTCGCACCAAGTGCATGCTCATTGGGGATCTCTTGTTGGGTCTCTAAATTGTAGAGTTCGGTAGACCTGCTCTATACTCAATTCAATTTATTTTTGTATAGCGTCAAATCACAACAGAAGTTATCTCAAGACGCTTTATATATAGAGCAGGTCTTAGACCCTACACCATAGTTTAGAGACCCAACAAGATCCACCAAGCACGCTGTGGCCAGGAAAAACTCCCCGATTAGTGGGAAGAAACCTGGAGCAGAACCGGGCTCTGGGTGGGCGGCCATCTGCCGAGACCGGCTGGGGGGATAGATAGAGAGATAGAGAGAGGGAAGCAGCCACAATAATAGCCCAGCAGCTGTGATAACTAATACAAGTAGGACTAATAACACAAAACCAATAGTAGTGGATGTAAAAGAATGATAATACAACTATCGGAATTGATATCATTGGGTCGTCCTCAGACGGGCTTTCAAGCGGAGCTTCCTGCTTTTCTATATTTTCTATATGAAAAGTATCTTGAGATAACTTCTGTTATGATTTCACGCTATATAAAAATAAATTTAATTGAAGAGTAAGAGTGCCTGTCCAATATGAGAAGCGCGCCGCAGACACTAATCTAATAGAAGAAAAAAAATAGCCTATACTTCTTACAGCAAGCACCAGTCCACATCTATAAACACGGTCTCACTTACTACATCATGAGCTGCCTGTGCGGGTTGATATCTCTTTAATAACATGGTTGTAGTTCTTGATAGGCTGTGTTAGTGTGCTCTAGCTAATCTCATTGGCTAATAGTTTACTCCTTGCTCAGCAAACATGTCGGTAACACAGTCGCTGACATTTACGTTTTAGACTTTTAGCTGACAACCTGATCTGCAACACCTACAAGTGAACGTCAAATCAATTACGAGCAATGACAAGCTAATAACGTCTATGCCTCATATGAAAGGAGTCTAAAAATAAAATAATAAGGGGTTAATAATACAGGGGTTACGATTCAATATATTGCGATACTGTAGGCTAAGCGATATATTGCAATTTTTTAAATCCAAATTTAAGAAAACTGTCATAGTATAAAGAACACACCCCCATATGCATAAAATTTGAGTAAAAACATGTTTACTTTTTTCTGCAGAACAGTGGTATCTGCATTTGCATTCATCACAGTCCCTGTAACATCCAACATCATAGCACTACTTTGAGAGGACACAAACACTGACAGGGTGCACTTATTTGCAAATAAAATAAAGTATTGTCTGAGTTAATCTTTGCATGTAAACTGTTAATTAAAAAATGAAGTGTTTTTGAGAATCAATACAGTATCAAAAAACATAATAGTCAATATTGTCTTACACCCCTAATGTATGGCCTTGTATGATGTATTAGTGTAGCATTAAACTACTGCAAATGCATTGATGAAACTAGTAGACTAATTTAATTTGGCGATCTTTAATATATCCAGTACACTGGATCTCGGACAAGAAACTAAATAAAGTTATGCATGTGCCTTAAAAGTCAGTTGGAGGAATTAATCTAGATGGATGTTATAATCATAATTTATTATCTGCTGATGCATGGCAAATGGCTGTTAATTTTCTTCCAAAACTACGATAATAGAGCCTGAAGTTTGGCAACACATACAGCTTTTTGACTACAATACTTAGCATCTCTCTGGCAGCACTGGGCCTGTTATTAGTGACCTTCAGTCAACCAGAGCCTGAGCTAAGAGGTCTGACTCCCCATTTATTAGTTCAGAGGGAATAACCCTTTTCAAGTTGATAATTAGTTTGTGAATAAAGATTAGCAGCTGGTCAGCATCACTACAGCAGCTCTGGGCCTGCTGTGACCTTCCTCAGCTGGAGTGATGACCTTCAACAGTGAGACATGGCCGACATGCATGTACCACACCTACATGAGATGAATGAAAGTAGCTGCAAGCAAATAGGGATTACCACGGTTAATTATGTGCTGTATTATTACTATTTTTATTATAAATAATACTGAATACAAAATGAGATTTCCTATTTTTGCACATTAATTTCCCCCCACTGAAGAAGGTTGACTTTTCAGCTTTCTAATTAAACCCTTGTTGCACTAAAATACTGTATGGCTGATTAAGTAATTAAATATATTAGAAATGAACTTGAGCTGTGTCGTATTGTTGCTTTAAAAAGGCTCAGGCCTCTTTACAAACCGCATCAACAGGTCTGTCGAGTCAAACTGCGACAGAATAATGCGACACCACACCACACCGCCTCTCTGTCCTTCAACAGCCACATCACAGGAAGGCTTTCAGCACACCTCTCTCTCTCATCTCTCCACATGTAATAAAGCCAAGGTCATTCATTTGTCCCGTCTCGGTTCTTGCATCACTGTGATCTCTGCTTCCCGAGGACATTTCATCTCTGCAATCTGATGGCGCAACGACGACAGACTTCATCATGAGGAGCAGAGGAGGCACGTAGCTGCACTCATTCACCTCGACGACTGGATCAGTACAGCTCACTAGTATAGTCATATTGCAGTCAAATTACAGCTTTACGGCAAAGCAATTTCATTCAAACTGCATAGCTGCATAAGCTAGAGTTAGGCTGAATATCTGCTCTGATAAACGAGGAAATATATATATATATATTTAACGGGTTACATAACATGGAGACTAATCCACTTCCGCAAAGATGCAGCAGAGCAGCCGATGTCACGTTCTCCTCTCTGTGAGACAAGTTAGCTTCAGATCAATGAACTGTACATTCATGAATGAAACACAGCTCATATGTGCACATTGTCTTTGTCATTTTAATGCTTCAGGGGTGTTAGTGGATGTTGGTGTCGGCTATCACGACTCTAGTAGAGTAGAGAGCGTTACACAAGCAGACAGCCAGGCCACGGCTGCATCCCCCCATCCTCGCTTCTTTATCTCCCTGTACCATTAAAGAGGTCATCCTGTCAAACAGCCCTGTTTTACTCATGCTAAATGCTACATGAGCTTGAAGCTAACGTTTCTCCATGTCTCGCTCGTCCACTTTAACAGTTACGTGGCTGGTTAAAATCCGGCTGTAATTCACTATAAAGGGCTACAGGGAGGCCTGGCTGGTTAAAATGCGGCTGTAATTAACTATAAAGGGCTACAGGGAGACCTGGCTGGTTAAAATGCGGCTGTAATTCACTATAAAGGGCTACAGGGTGGCCACTGGCCTCCGGAAGTCGTTTAAAGCTTTCAGTAATACCATTCTCAGGAAAATATGCGATGAATTTAACAGTAAATATGAATTTAAAACGCTATTAGTTGGTTAACCAAGTAGTAGGCCTACATGTGTGCACAGAAAGATAAGCTAACGTTTGTAAACTGTGTACTTAGTGAAGGCTAAGTCGTGTGAAATCGAGTAATGTTGTGTAATGACGCCGTTCTCAGGGGGTTCGTGTGTGTGGAGGCTTCTTACCTCTCGGTGATGCTGCTTCAGTCTGTGTGCGCAGTCCTCACTGCCGCCTGTAGTTTTATACAAGGCACGTGTCTCGGGGAGCCTGGTCGCCCTGGCGACGTGACGTCACATCCCATCATCCTATGCTGCTGCTGCTAGGCCTCTAGGCCTCCATTCGGAACGAGCGGCTGGTCACGGCGCTGTCTCAGCGGCTGCCATAGTAACTAGAGGGATGTAACACAGGGCTGCTAACGTCTTGTTTCCACACACATCTTACACATCATGATGAAAGATGATGAAAGGTGATATCTACCAGAGAGAAAGACAGATACACGAGAGGTTAGAGAGACAGAGGGAGGCTGGCAGGATGCCAAGGTGGAAGTGGTGGGAAATGATGAAGCGTTTTGTCCCGTCCCACCCCACCATGAGTTAGTCACGTGCATGTGATTAACTACTGGTGAAACATAGCTTGGTGCATGGACAACCTTTATTATTGGTAATATGCAGACATAGGAGCGGTCTAAATAACACAGTATTAATGTAATTGGTAGGCTGGTCCCTGTTGGACTGCATGGTCTATACAGGCACATGTTTTATAACCAGGCCTCCACTGTGCACTGATGTGTAAAGGACTGCAGACTGGATCGCCTATGGATGCAGTGTGTATGTGTGTGTATGAACCTATATGGATGGATGCAGCACGGTTATGTAAGAGGTCATGAAACAAACATGTCACGTTCCCATGGAGACAGGGTGTTCTGCTGCTAAACTGGATTGATTAATTATATAAATGCATAATATAAAATAAAGTAGATAATAGAAATAAGCGTAACAGTATATTTTAATTAGACCTAGGTGAATTATTCTAGTATCATTTATACCATTCTATTCCTCTCCTCCCTTCTCTTCTCCTCTCTTCCTCTCCTCTCTTCCTCTCTGTCCTCTCAATACGTGTCAGACTGAGAACAAGCCTACGTGAGGGAGGATGCGTACAGTAGTGTAACATGGGAAATCCCTGCAGTGCAGCGCTAGGAAGGAACTCGTTGACCAACATGATTTGCACACACTGCACATCCCGTCTTGCATTTCGTCATCTCTGGTCGGCATTTGATTTCCGCATTAGATTAGATTAGATTATATAGCCTATAAATATTATATTTGTAATTAAGATGGTCCTGCTCGCAGTGGTCCAAAATTTAAATGGAAGTTTAGTTTGAGATACCGCGCAGATGTTTTCATGAAATCCTTTTTATCTCATAATAATCTATATATCCATAATCTACCTATCTATTATTCATCTATCCATCCATCTGTCTATCTATCTATCTATCTATCTATCTATCTATCTATCTTTCTATCTATCTATCTATCTATCTATCTATCTATCTATCCATCCATCTATCTATCTATCTGTCATCCATCTATCTATCTATCTATCTATCTATTCATCCATCCATCTATCTATCTATCTATCTATCTATCTATCTATCTATCTGTCATCCATCCATACATCTATCTATCTATCTATCTATCTATCTATCTATCTATTTATCTATCTATCTATCTATCTATCTATCTATCTATCTATCTATCTATCTATCTATCCATCCATCCATCCATCCATCCATCCATCCATCCATCAAAATCAATCAAAGCATTTATGCACAACATTTTAATTAATTAACTTAATTAAAGGGACTATTTGTAACTTTCAGAAATGCTTCTTAACAGCAACACCTGTGGCCGTGAAATCAACGAAAGTCAGCGTCGGGCTCGTGCTTGTGCTCGCTCTAAATAGACATGAGCGAGCATCGCTCAACACAGTGAGGCGACGCATGTCAGCTAAAAGCACAATATCACTCTATAATTCATCTGCTGGGCAGTAATGTTAGCTGACCAGACGAAGGTCTCTCCATGAATCAATGCTGATACTGTGTTTGCTTCTCCTGCCTCAGCGCAGGCTGAGGCAGCGGGGCTCCGTAGCGAGAAACTCGTCTCCCTCCGCCCGCAGCCGGAGTGAACAGGGAGACACCGGCACCCGGTCGGTAACGAGGCGACAAGGTTTCTCTCTGCAGAAGCTCTTCCCTTCACAAGACACGGAAAACCTCTGTTGGTCTGGAGGAGCTGCAGCAGTTATTTCTGCACAAACGTCCACTGTACATTCACTAGATATTCTCAGAGCTAAACTAACTCTTCTGCAGTGTGGAGTGAGCGCGCGTTCACGTCTAGAGGTTAATATACAGTCAATAGATCACTTTCACTGTCTGTGACATATTCTACAGATGTCTAGACATGGAAACTGTAGTAATCTTGCTGGTATGATGTTCATACACAGTCAATAGATGACCTTCACTGTCTGTGACATATTCTACAGATGTCCAGACATGTAAACTGTAGTAAAGTCTTGCTGGTATGATGTTAATATTCAGTCACTAGATCACTTTCACTGTCTGTGACATATTGTACAGATGTCTAGACATGTAAACTGTATTATGTAGCTGATATGATGTCCATATACTGTCAATAGATCACCTTCACTGTCTGTTGCTGCTGAGA
Organism: Adelosebastes latens; assembly: GCA_916700685.1. NCBI lineage: Eukaryota > Metazoa > Chordata > Actinopteri > Perciformes > Sebastidae > Adelosebastes > Adelosebastes latens. The sequence continues at coordinate 41,600 of CAKAKR010062678.1, forward strand.
CACGCAGCTGAGACGCGAGCGGCTCGCGTGAGAAATAGGCTTACAGTTTCCATGTCTAGACATCTGTAGAATATGTCACAGACAGTGAAAGTGATCTATTGACTGTATATTAACTTCATACCAGCAAGACTTTACTACA
>CAKAKR010062679.1:0-10788 GCA_916700685.1 Adelosebastes latens
GGACAATACAAATAACTTTAAGTGTTAGCTAGCCAACTCACAAGCTAACTTTATGTGAAAGGCTTGTGCTTTGTTATCTGCCTTTATAAAGTGTCTTGTCAGATCACCTGTGAGCTAACTTGCTAATACAAGACAACAGCTACCAGCAGTTAGTAAACAAGCTGTACCTAAATTAAAAAAAAAAGGTCTGACTAATTCTAAGAAATGCATGAGATGCTTGAAAGTGGCACAAGAGGAACAGGTGATGAATAAGACTGCATACAAGGTCACAAGGTTACAACAGCATGCCAAACACTGTAAATATAAATAGAAAGATGTTTTTTTTCCTGTACGTGTCCAGGTCTGATTTGAATGTCATGCATGAGAAACAGGGAAAACAACAACAACAGTCATGTTGTCAACCAGCTTGTCTTAATCATAAACATGGCACAAGATGAACAAGACCACGAGGCACCAGCAGCTGCTATTTTTGTGTTGTTTTTGTGTTGTAAGCTTCTGAGAAATCAACAGAACTGGGTTTACCTTGTTTTGCTGACGCTATTTCAGGAGAGTGAGTATAAACATTCAAATACAACAACAAGAGGGGAATTAGTGTTGATTTGAGTTGTTCTTTTGTCATATTGTAGGACTGGCATCATTGCATCACTGGATGCTAGGAAACTTAAAAAAAACTACAACGATAACAAAAATCTAAATGAGGTCAGATTGTACGTGCTGAGATTGGACAAAGTGAGAAGAACGCAGTACATGGAGGGAAAATGGGAGAGCGCTTACCTAACATACTTGGCAACTCAATCAACAATCAAATTAAAGTGCTGCGGTAGAGGGATATGTAGTTATTTATACACCAAACAAGACCAAGGACTAGAGAGCTGGAGTTTGGGTTGACCAATAGAATTGGTTCAACTGTGTTGCTAATATGACATGGTACCAATGGTTTAAAAATGAGCTCGCTACAACCTAAAAATCGCAAGTCACGTTAATGCGTTAGTGGCGTTAAAACGAATTTGTGTTAATATGTTGTTATCGCGTTAACTTTCACGGCTCTAGCTACATTTATACTAAATGTACCATTATCCCATAACTTTCACTTGTGTCACAGTTAGGGCTGTGTGTTGGCAAGAATCTGGTGATACGATACGTATCATGATACTGGGGTAACGATTAAATATATTGCGATATATTGCAATACTGTAAGCAAGGCAATATATTTTTTTTATATTTGACTTTAGGAAAACTGCAATATTATAAAGAACACACCAGAAATACATCATTTTAGAATAGGCAAAAACAACAAATGTATACTGCATGCAAAAAACAACATGGTTTTTGCCCCAAACTGCATGTGATTTTTATAAAGTGGGCATGTCTGTAAAGGGGAGAGTCGTGGGTACCCATAGAACCCATTTTCATTCACATATCTGGAGGTCAGAGGTCAAGGGACCCCTTTGAAAATTGCCACGCCAGTTTTTACTTGCCAAAGTTTAACTCGTATGACACGGTTGGTACCAATGGATTCATTAGGTTGTCTGGTTTCATATGATGTCAGTAACTTCACTCTAGCTTTAAAACTGCTACAACCTCCAAAAGATGGAATAGCGGTCATGATTTTTAAGAGGTTTATAAAAAATCGAGGGAGAATCGATACAGTATCGCAAAACATAATGTCACGATACTCATGTGTATCGATATTTTCTAACACCCCTACTCACAGTGGTTGCTGTTTAGCAAAAGTCGCATAGTCTTGTTTCAACTGTCCGATTGTTTCAGTACTACACATTTACCATTATGTAAACATAACACAATTTCAAACTGAGGACCCTTACCAAGGCTGGTTTCTGCAGACTGTGCAGATGCCCTGCCCCGGGGGAGGAGGGTGATTAAATGTGCCTGGGGTAACAGAGGCCTGTGGTTAATTAACAGTATGAATAGCCCAGCTGGTGACATCCAGTTAAAGCCCTGTACTTCTCAGTCTGTGCATGATGGATAGGTGTTGATTACTTGATGGGTTAAATGAGAATAAAAGACAAGTTCAAGCTCGCCAAATCCACTTCAGGAAGTGCGGGTTCAAAGGAGAATTTTAAGCTACGTTTTGTCTCACCTCTAATTTGCTGAGTAATTGTTTTGTGTTTTAGGTTTTTTATCACCTAAACTGATATTGCCACATGAACATTGGTTCATGGTCCATGGTGAATAGACATATCAAACTTTGTGTTTCACAGTTATGAACTGCAGGCTCATAGGACACTGTAAAATTAGCATTTTTGCAGGCAAAAAAATAATTATTTTATCCAGTGTTTACATTTTTGTTTTAGTACAACCCTCCCTCAGTAGTCTCATGGTGATAAAGTGATCTTCATCTTTGACTGGGAGGGCCTGGGACTTTGTAATGGGCAGGGTGTGTCAGGTCACGCTAGTCTATTTCTGAATGGAGACCATAAGATAAAAAGGAGCACCTCACTGGTTAGGAAATGTACAGCTGGGATTATTTGTTCAAGTACACTTCATGACAGCAGGCAGGCCCACAACAAGACCACTTAGTTAATATTGTTAAACCTTCCTTATTCCATATTCTAGAGTCATTCAAGTGCATACAGCAAGTCCTGTATGTCATGAGAGTAACACTGTATGAGACCTACAACATCGAACATAAATACTTTCAGTGTACTAATGATGTAACATTTTCAAATGTGTTAAAGACCTTGCACATCCATGGTAAACCCACACAGGTAATTCAAATTAATTTGGCTGATCAAACCTCTTCTCAAGACTGAGTGAGTGTGTACGCACTACAGAACACAGACATTTCTATGATACGTACATTCTGATTAGTGCACGATGTCCCAGTATAGTGCCTCACACTTCCAACCTGAGCAGACGTCTAATCAGCCAGAATAAGAATAAGATGAGAATGTTTTCGGCTTTTGTTGAAATTATGTAAGAATAAAGGTGCTGAATTGACTCTATGGTACATTTTGAGTGGTTAGTCTTTGATGTGGTTGTTTAGGGCTGCAACAAGGGCTGTCAAATTTAACGCAATTAATTGCGTTAACGCAATTTTGTTTTAACGCCACTAATTTCTTTAGCGCATTATCGCAACTTGTGATTTTTAAGTGGTAGCGGGTTTAAAAGTTTTAAAAAGCTAGAGTGAAGATACTGGCATCATATGAAACTAGAAAACCTTAGGAATTCATTGGTAGCCATGTCATACTAGCTTGTCGTGAAGGAGGTTAAATAACGCTCCAAACTTACGCTAAATTTTGGCAAGGAAAAACTAGCATGGCGCTTTTCAAAGGAGTCCCTTGACCTCTGACCTCAAGATATGTGAATGAAAATGGGTTCTATGGGTACCCACGAGTCTCCCCTTTACAGACATGCCCACTTTATGATAATCACATGCAGTTTGGGGCAAGTCATAGTCAAGTCAGCACACTGACAGCTGATGCTGCCTGTTGGGCTTGAGTTTACCATGTTATGATTTGAGCATATTTTTATGCTAAATGCAGTACCTGTGAGGATTTCTGGACAATATTTGTCATTGTTTTGTGTTGTTAATTGATTTCCAATAGTAAATATATATATAGCAAATATATTTGAGTATTAAATACTTGACAAAATCTCCCTTTAAGGTTCACTTTGAACAAATAAAAAAATCTGTGATTAACTGCGATTAAATATTTTAATCGATTGACAGCCCTAATGTATAGTTATCGTTATAGCTATCGTTCTTTGTGTGGACGGCCCTTTACACCGCAAGTCCACATGTACATGACTTAGGCAATCATGTTCTTGTTTAAGAGAAAGGGCCTTCCTTTTACTGTAGTGACCAATCCTGAAAAAAGTAGAATTTTTGGAGGACTGTAAAGTTAATAGAAGCTCATCACTCCAATCTGACACACGAACACATCAATATGCTCATGGAGAGGTGGCCAATGTAACTACATGCTTTAGTTAAAGTAGTACTCATAAGGCATTCTGATGCATTAGGAATACATTATAAGTTCATATGATTATCAAATGGTAGTTACAACAATAAGAGTGTGAAATAATGAACAGGATGTGCAACAGAACTCGCTCTGAATGGAAACTTTTTTTATGCCCCATTGAGCATAATAGTATAGTGAATGTATGTTTGATCCTATGTTTGAAAATCATATTCCGAGAGATGTTTATTCATGGTTATAACTACCTGAAATGCACTGAAAAGCACTTTCAAGTAAAGACTTAACACAAATTCTCCCTAATTCTCTTTTCCACTAGTCATCCTTCCTACCATCCACTCTCCCCACCCTCCTCCACTCTCGTAAGCGGTTATCGGGATTAATCCTGAGGGGAAGTGGGTCAGTTGTGCTTTCCGACCTGCATAGAGGAAGCTTAGGTCATTCATACTGAGCTTAGAGATGAGGCTAGTGGCCTGCAGCTCATCAGAGCCAAGCAGCTCCTTCTGAGAGGTGTAAGCTAGCTAATTGCTGGGTAAGAAGGGGTCAGGTATCCATGCTCATTTGTCACATAACCATGGAACTACTTACGTACACTGGAATAATCACCTCCGATTAGCTTATGATAGGTTTCTTATTATGTCAGAAAACAAATAAGACATTTTGTACCCGTCATTTTACTGAATAGCTCAAAGAGTCGACTAAGGAATGTGTTAAAGGCATGAGAGTGTAACATGTCTGGTATATTATTGTAAACCAAGACGTCAAGTGCATTCAAATTAATTTGAACAATAGTGCCCCCATTTGGTAAAAGCCAGTATTCTCAGAAGCCACAAAGCATTGTTGGGCTTTACCATGTTTGTGAAACTAAAGAAATGAAACCAGTGTGCCTCCGCTGTGATGACAGCAGCTATGGATCCATTCAGCCTTACTCAGCCACTGGATATTGATCCACTCTGGAGCAGTGTACCCCCAATAAAAGCAGCAAGCCTCAAGCCAGTATGTGCGAGAACAGAGGACATTCTCTTACCGTGGAGTCCCTGGTGGGGGAGTTGGAAAGCCCGTTACTGCTCGGCTCCCATGTTGAAGAGCTGAATGCTCTGCTGCTGCTGCTGAAGGCCTCCTGGGTGGAGCTCCGCGAGAGGGCCTCCTGAGTAGAGCTCCGCGACAGGCCTGAGTAGCTCGGGCGGGAGCTAGTGCCGTACGAGTTGGCCACATCGCTGGCCCGACTGCGGTAGCTCCGCAGGGCACTGGTGGAAGAAGACGCGGTGGAGGAAGAGGAGGAGGCATCATTGAGGCCCAGAGAGGCCAGGTCCCTGCTCAAGTCACTCTGGGATACAGATCTCCGTCGGTTGAGAGAGATGCTGGAGGCCACCGGTGAAGAGGAGAGGTAGCTGGACTGGGCCGAGGACGAAGAGTAGGAACTGTAGCCGGTGTAGGCCGATCCCCCACTCAGCCCCGACCCTCCGTAGCTCTTGACAGGGGTTCTGCTGAGGCTCTCGCTCCGGCGGCTGCTGATGCTGCTTCCGAGGATGTCAGTGCGTGGGACGGTTCGACCCCGGTCGCGGTCGGGGTCTGAGGAGGTGCTGTAGTTGCGGCTGCGGGCGGCGGAGCTGCTCAGATAGCTGGAGGAGGAGTAACCTGAGGAAGAGGTGGAGGAGGAGGTGGGGGACTTGTAGGAGGACAGCCTGTCCCGCTCGCCGTAGGAGCTAAGGCCCGGGGTCAGGGAGGAGCTGTAGGAGCTGTAGTGGCTGGTGTAGGAGGGGCCAGCGTAGCGCTTGGCGGTGGAGGAGACGCGGGACATGCTGCTGCTGCTGCTGCTGCTGCTGGTTTCTCAGCCACAGGAAGGGAGAGCCTCTGGAAGACTGCATCGACTGCAGCCACAGCAAAGAGACACGAGTATTAGTTCATCAGCAACAATCAAATCAATACTTACACTACAGCAACAGCAGTTACCCTTGCTTCACTAAGCATTAATCTGCTTTTAAAGACACAGAATGATTCAAGAAGGTGCATCACCGAATAACACTTCCACCTTTTGGCATAATATGAAAACTGAAAATCTAAAGTGATATCTGCTATGCTAACTGTGTAACACATTACCGAATACCAAACACTGATACTCATTGTCCTGCTATTTAAAGGATTATATCAGCATTTTTTTTATGCTTGAACCCATTTAATACAAATCACATTCCCTTTACATTACTCCAACCCTTTTTCAAAGTATGCTATAGATTTTTTTCAATGTGTTTTTCCTAGGGCTGTCAAAGATAACGCGATAATAACGCATTAACCCAAATTTGTTTTAATGACACTAATTTCTTTAACGCATTAACGCAACTTACGATTTTTAGGTTGTAGCGGGCTCAGTTTTAAAGCTAGAGTGAAGATACTGGTTTCATATGAAACTAGAAAACCTAATTTACTCTCCATCACCACTTTTGTGGTCACCGGTGCCAGAAAATTGGAACAAACAAGTGTAATAGTTTGAGTCACCCGTCATGCAAGCCCCAAACATTATTCTCTTTAAGACTAGAGGTGATCAGTATGAATGAACAAATCTTTAACATTGAATCCTGAATCAGTAGCTTTTTGCATTGTAGCTCCCCTCACTGGTGAATGAGGGCGCAGACAATCAACCATGAACTCAGCTGTGACAGACAGGACTTTACTTACGGGTTACAACCCGGTGCACTAACTCTACTGTTGCAGGTAGAATGGTTGCTAAGCTAGTTACCTTTTTAATGGCCTAGTTATGTACTGAACTTAACCAGTTTGAGCCAGCATCGGACCCAAATGTTGTATAACGATGATATCTTTTCAAGAGAAGAATTTGGTGTTTCAGAGCCAGTGGTGTTTTAAATCACCAGTACATGGTATCAGAAATGTTTGCTTATGTTATGTGAATATAGGGGCTGTCAAAGTAACGCAAATTAGTTTTAACGCCACTAATTTCTTGAACGCATTAACGCAATCAATCTTTCGGAGGTTGTAGTGGCTCAGTTTTAAAACTAGAGTGAAGATACTGGCACCATATCCATCGGTACCAACCATGTCACACTAGCTTGTCGCGGAGGCTAAATAAGACTCCAAACTTAAGCTAAATTTTGGCGAGGAAAAACTGGCATGGCCCTTTTCAAAGGGGTCCCTTGACCTCTGACCTCAAGATATGTGAATGAAAATGGGTTCTATGGGTACCCACGAGTCTCCCCTTTACAGACTTAATGCTCATCCCATGCAGTTTGGGGCAAGTCATAGTCAAGTCAGCACACTGACACACTGACAGCTGTTGTTGCCTGTTGGGCTGCAGTTTGCCATGTTATGAGTTGAGCATATTTTTTATGCTAAATGGAGTACCTGTGAGGGTTTCTGGACAATATCTGTCATTGTTTTGTGTTGTTAATTGATTTCCAATAATATATACTGTATATATACATACATCTGCATAAAGCAAGCATATTTGTCCACTCCCATGTTGATAAGAGTATTAAATACTTGACAAATCTCCCTTTAAGGTACATTTTGAACAGATAAAAATTGTAAGATTTGTCAATTAATGAGTCAATTAATTTGCGTTTAATCACACTTAACTATGGACTATTATGCGATTAATTGCAATTCAATTTTTTAATCAATTGACAGCCCTATTAGTCTGGTCACACATGGGTACTATACCATGAGCCCACATCACGCAACTCTGAGGAGCATGCTATACAATCCAGAAGGGACAGATCTATAGTGACACAAGTGCTGATACACTATTTAGGAGTGATCTAATGCTCAAGGAAGGCACAGCATCTTCTACTGACCTTTAAATCCACTCACTTGGAAAACCCGCCAGGACCCCGTTCTCCTACCGACTTCAACCCCATTCAAACATCCAGGAGATAAATATAAATGGGCGTTTCTGCAGCTATGGTCACTTTTGACTTTCCCAAATAAAAAAACCCAACCTCAATGAATTTTAACCATCAGAGTATGTAATACGTATAAACAGGTACACAAAATTACATATAGTGGTTAAGATTTTAATCTGCATGTTTATTTTTATGCTTTTCATCACTTGTTCTTACTAAATGTCCTTACCGCAACATTACAATAACGTTAATTTTATACATTTTCCTTTTTTAATTCATTTAATATTTTTAAGACATTTAAATTAAATTTTCATCAAGCTTTGTGCATCATTGTAAATATTGATATAAAAACATTTTTTGAAAAAAGGAAATTTCATGATTTTCTCTACACCCTGAACAATTTTGACAGTAACCATAGATGTCAGTCTTCATACACAAAAATATAAAATATGTTGTTTTTTTATGACAGATATTGCAATTCTAATGTCTTTTCCACATGTAGGTTGCAGAAATGACATTTTTGCTAATTTTACAGATAAATGGCAGTTAGCAAGATCTGCTACATCAGCATTAACTCTTAGCATCTAATATACACAAATTCAACAGTGATATTAAGGTGTTTTTTTTGTTTGTTTTTTATAAATGTAGTCCAAAATACACAATTACTAAGCTGTATGGTAAGGACACACAATAAATACTTCAGGAGAAAAGGAAATTTTAACCTTGTTTTCCTTGATCTAGAGGGTCACCTATGTGGGCGGCCCAACCTGTCATACATGAGCTCACCTGTTAACTGTTTCCATAGAAACCAGATTTGTTTGGCTTTGAATAAAACTTTTATCATCTCATTCAGAGGTATGGGACAGGCGAATTTAGATGAAAAAAAATCACATAAATGATTTGTAAACAAAAAATAATTTGAATGTGGTGTAAAATAATATGTATATGAAGCAATTCCATTGACATAATGTCATATCATAATTGAATTAGCTCTTTTTACATATCTCAACATTGAGACCACAGTTGTGGGACATGAAGAAAAGTGGTGTTTGGATCCATAAAATGCTTCACACATTTTATTAAATCACAATATTTAGTAATTATTTTTTTTATGACAAGATGGGTAATAACACTGTGTATATATTTATCAAGCATTGCACTGCAAATTTGAACGTAAATCCCAAATTTCATTGCTGGGACTTAAAAAGGCTCGTAGTTGCAGAAACACCCAAATATGGAACAGAATCTCTCCTGACTATTTTGACATCTCAAATTGCAAATCCCCTCTCTTGCGGGGCACCGGCCCAGCCCTCCTCCGTCTCTCATTATAGTGCGTGTGTCTCCCACGGCTATAATGGGAGAGTCCAGCAGCGGGGTATTGGAGGTAAAGCCGGGCGGCGAGCACAGTGTGTTCCTGTGGCGGCCGAGGCAGAGAGAGGCTCTTGTTCACATGCACAGCAGCCAGCGACTGAATAAATAAAAGTATCTGGTGTTGCTGATCCGTGTTGAGTTCAGTGGGGGAGGCTCCTATTTCTTTAATCTGTCTCTCCTCCCTCTTCGCTCTCTCTCTCTCTCTCTCTCTTACTGCTCCCTATCCTCTCTCGCTCTCCCTCTTCCTCCTCGGCACCCTGCCTTCTCTTCCGAGTGCACCTAGTTCTTCTCCTCAGTGCAATTTCCCCTCCTTCTGGGTCTCTATGGCTTTCTCCCCTCCTCTGCATCTCTCTCTCTCTCTCTCTCTCTCTCTCTCTGTGACCACAGCTTTATCAATAATTCAGCATATGGATCTGGAGTAGGCAGACAAGCAGCGTGCTGGAGACAGGCCAACACACACCGCTGGCCAAAACACACAGAGCCGGGCCAGGCGGCTGTGGCCATTCCGTTGAGTACTGCTAAGCCAGCCGGGCTAACAGCACTGAGAAGCTGGCCTCGCTGTAAGTCAGCTAGCTAAAGGCAGGCTTGGTAGATGCATGAGGTTTGTTTCTAGAATTTGGCAGCAGTGGTGTTTGGAGGGTTATTTTGGTTCTGTAATGCAGATGGCAACAGTAAAACATGGACACACGGTGTCTCTGACATCATCCACAGTTTTTGGATCTTGATTTTATTCTTCATCACCGCTTTTGTCAGTTACCGGTGCCAGAAAGTTGGAACAAACAACCAAAAGTGTGATAGTTTGAGTCACCTGTCATGCAAGCCGCACTTCTCTTTAAGACTAGAGGTGATCAGTATGAATGAATAAATCTTTAACATTGAATCCTGTATCAGTAGCTTTCTGCATTGTAGCTCCCCTCACTGGTGAATGAGGGCGCCGACAATCAGCCATGAACTCAGCTGCGACAGACAGGACTTTACTTACGGGTTACAAACATACTAAAAGACCGCAGAATCAACCCGGTGCACTAACTCTACTGTTGCAGATAGGATGGTTGCTAAGCTATTAACCTTTTTAACGGCCTAGTTTTAAAGTGAACTGAGCCAGTCTGAGCCAGCATCGGACCCAAATGTTGTTTGACGGTGATATATTTCAAGAGAAGAATTTGGTGTTTTAGAGCCAGTGGCGTTTTAAATCAGCATTGGCCGATACCGAGTAACCCAAAGCATAGGTATCGGTATGGGGACCGAAAAAGTTGGATCGGTGCATCCCTATTCATCACTGCAAATTCCATCGACTTACAAGGCTGCAGCTGGTATAAGACCAGCACATCCTTATCATCACACTAGCTCAAACCTTCATTATGTGTCTCCTCACACTGTGTAGACACACGGATGAAAAAATGTGTGAGTGACATTACAGTGAGAATCCCGGATGATCCGTAGAACCATAAATTGTGTTTTCTGACAAAACTGTTGGTAAGACTCACTGTATAAACACGGCTCTCCACTAAAGCAATGGTCCTAAAATTAACAGTTAGACAATACCCAATCATGAACAACAAAGACAAGGTCTTATCAAATAGAGGTCTGTGGTTTTCTTGTGTTTATTTGGGGCTCTA